>OZ007582.1:44718545-44826045 GCA_963931925.1 Onchidella celtica
TAAACAGAAATCAGCCTGACCTCGTTCAACCTGACTTCTGTTAGCTGCCACGCCCCTTTCTCTTCTTGAGTAATAACCAGTCATCTTGGCAGACCCCACAATGTAAACAAGCCAGACTCCACAGTCTGGATCCTGTTCACATCAGACTTCCGTTATTCCGGAAAGCCTGAAGGGAAACACCTTCCGTCTTGGTGTGATGTGCTGCCGGAATGCGCACCAGATGCGCAAACAAGACGTTGCAGTTTCCACTGCTTACACGGAGAACTAGGTTCTCTACGCCTGTCATTCTTCGTTTGAAGAATCTCGAGATGTGTTTTGTTTATATAACAATGTTAATGTAGTTTTTCGCTGGAAGTTCATAGTTCCAGGCACCGATGAGTCTTGCATAGCTTGCAAGCGCACCTTTGTAGAACATGGTGCGCACACTCTTTTAAACAGTTCATCCACAGTGCTTCATCGCTTACATCAGTAAAAGTAAATGACATTTGGCTGCAAATGCCAATCCCAAATTGCATGCATACAAATCATTTATGACCCATATTGACGTTGTGGCCGCGCGCCAAGTTGGCAATGTAGGTTATTTTTATGTTATATCAGTGGAAATTTATATTTGGCACATGAAATATTATGGTGGATAAGATGCAAACGGGAATATGAGAAACGCAGTGAAGTGAAAAAAAAACCCAGACAAACAACTGACAACAACAGTAATGCACCCGAAAGAATAACAATAACACTAATTCATCCTTGCCCCTCGATTGAAAGAAAGAAAATGCATTGTCAAGAGCTGTTGTGGTAGTAGTAGTAGTTTGGGTTCAAGTTTGGAGAAACCACGTCTACACGATAACGGTCACATGGTGCTAAGAAAAAGCAAAGCCATAGACAGAATGTAACAGAACGATAGGACAGAGACCCTATCAGCCACTCGCAAAGTAGTAGTAGTAGAAGTAGTAGTAGTAGTGGTAATGCCGTATTACATGTAGTAGTTCTAAGAACAATGTACTGTGGCTACAGTACAAGAGGTAAAGGTTCTAGTGTCAGCAGAGACTGTAAGTTACGGAGAGATAATTCCTGCAGGCTCCTGGTTCCTACCTCATGATAAGAAACCTTTATAGGCTACGTGGACAGTTAGCAGCCGACTGAGCAACATAATAATATTGTAGCGAAGGCATGGAGGGGAGAGAACTTACCTATGGCGAAGGTTCTCATCTTATGGGAGTCTCCAGTGGTCTCCCTTTCCCAAGTGTTACAGTTCTTCTTTCTTTGTTTCCACCTGGAGAGGCGTAACAATAATAAGACATTAAATGAGTATACTGAGGATAAATAAGAATATTTCCCCAAAGAAAATTATTTCTGCTGTGTGTTGACGAGACTTACAATAATTATTCTTTTGGACTCGTCAACTTTTATTATTTTATAAACTTTCATTTCCCCCAACCCGACCATCCTCGTCTCCCTCTAGCTAATGAAAGAAAATCATCTCTCTAACCCCCCATCCCTCGTCTCTCAACACCCCTCCCTTCCCCCAGGCCCTCACATACGTACACCGCAAACATTCAAAGGTGACGAAATCTTTTTGCTTCCCCTTACAGATCACGCACCTGTTCAATTAATTAACCACTTTCCCCTTTCAGGGTGTCAAAGGCTTCAGCCAGATTTTTTTTTTATATGTGTGTGTGACTCCCTGTCAAATATTCCTATTTATCCAATCCAGAAAATTCTGTATAACTTATTTCATTGGCACCAATGAAGCATGAGCACTGAAATATTTCTCATAATGGATTAGGAATGATTCTCTCTTAAATCTGTTTCACATAATTTATATATCCTTTGTGTTTACTTTTCTAATGAAGATAACTATTGTAGAAAACTGGTTAACTTTCACATTATTTCCTCTCTCGAATGATTTAACCTTTTCTGGCCTGTACTACGAGTAATTGACGGGTTTAGTACAATATCATGCCTAAGTCACAAACAACGAAAATTAAAAAAATGGGCAGAAGTATTGTTAATGCCCTCTTTGACTCTGAAAACGTCAGCTCTGTCAAGGTGATTAACTCTAAAAATAAAAATCGTAAATTAACTTACTTTACACAGAAAACACAACACATGCTGATCTTTGTACACAGCTAGATAGTTCGTTTTGGAGCCCAGATGGAATTAGGCATAGTATACTTTACTAACCCGATTCAATTAGAAACTTAACAGTGACACCCTTTTCAAACATACATTCTTCAGCCTATTCTTCTGACCAATCTCTGCTAGTATTAGAAATTAACTGCAAACTCTCTAATGTTTCAGGTCTCTATTTAACTCTTAATGAGGCTTTAGTGTAGAGAACTAAACTAACAATCTCTGATTTAGATCGCAGCAAATGCCAGGATCCAGTCACTCAAGCTGAAATCGCAGAAGGGGAGGTGTTTTTCCCCTACTCTGATGAGCCCTGTTACAGGTGCGAATGTGTTCAGGGCGATACTAAGTGTGAGTACCTTGAATGTACTGACATTTCGGTCTGCCCGGACGGCTCGCAGCCTTACAAGGTCGAGGGCGAGTGCTGTGTGCAGTGTCCAGGTACAAACAAAAGCATGCTTTCTGCGGGTGCTCGTTGCCTCTCCCTAGCTCTCCCAGCACCTCCTGGTTCATGTATACAGATGCATCGTGGTAGCATACATTGTATTATATCATAGCTGTTAATTTTCAATCGTTTCGACCGGAATTTTCGACACCCACTACTTGTCTTCAGCTATGCCCCAGCACTAGGGCGTCGGTTTGCTCACGGAAGAGCCATTGTTTTCTTTGTGTCTCTTTAAATTCCACGTCCGGTATGGTTTATCATTTCAATCTTTCTTTCTTTCTTTCTGTTTCTATGCCACATCCGGTACTTTTAATGATTTCGATTGCCGGTTGAGAAACCAAGAGCCCAAAGCTGCAAAACTTAGGTATTGCATACTAAGAAATTCGGTTACAGACTGGCTACTTTTCGGCTGCGGATGCAACTGCAGAGCGCTTTGCTCAATAAAAAAAACAAAAACAAAACAAAACAAAAAACTTCATACAGAATGTAAATTTGGCCTGCCCGTATTGGAATTCCCAGTTGGTAAATGTCCCGAAGAATCAAAGAAGACACCAGAACTTGTACAAAGGGTATGAAAGATAACATAGTTGAAAACTATGCAAGACGGAACAGACAAAAACAGACCGAACAAAATCTCGTCACTGAAGAAAGATTCGGCGCTGGGAGTTCCAGCTGGCAACTTCCGCTAAAGAATTGGAAACTGCTGACGTGCATTTCTAACAGGGGAAATCAAAGAAAACCCAGGAGGTCGTAAATGTTGTCCCCACCTTACTCAAAATGAGAACACAATGGCGAAACACAACACGTTTCAGCAATATTCGGTAATCAGTAACTTAGCAGGCTCGTGGCCCACTGAGCCAAGTCTATTTTGATTCAATACGCGAATTCTTTCTTTTCGCCAACTGACTCAAGATATTTTTAACGTACCCAAGCTACCAAGACAGTCTCAGCCGAGACACGGGATTCCTAGACGGCTCAATTCGCCAGTTTCCGTCCGTCGACTTGCGCACGTACCATCCGCGTCAACAATGCAACAATTCTCACCACACCCCTTCATAATTGTACGAAAAAGATTAGTACCACAGAGCTCCGTGAGTAGTATACACCGTCTTTATACGCTGACAAGTTGTGGGACATATTGTGAAAATAGGGATGGTCCGTCTCGGTATTCTGTGGCTCGGGTCTCAGTCTTCGCCAGTTTAACTCCACAGTGCACAACTCACGCGGAAAGTGAGCCAGAGCAGAATTTACACACTGCACGATCAGGAGTCTACGTCTGAGTTTGGATTTTAACGCCCGTTAGTTCGATAATGGCTGTATTTGCACCCAGTTTCCCCTCATTGCCAAACAGTCTTTAGGTTAGAATACGAAAGACACGTAATACTTCACGAAAGGGGGCTTTCTATTAAAAGGAATAGAAAACATACCTACGTCACACCAGTTGATAACCGACGCTTCTCAGAAAGAGCCGGCTGAGACAATGAGATTACGTAGGTCCGTACTGGAAACACATGTCCACATTGAAAACCATCTCGCTATAATGGACAAGGTTCTCCTTGGGGACATAGGATGAGTCGTGTAATGGATTTATTATTTCATCATTCACTTGACTTTGCACACGTTCTTCACTAGCACAGAAGCCTGTCAGACTGAGATAGATAGATTTGTACTAAACTCTACCCGTTAATGCATGCAAATTGAGTGCTTTTTAGGTAGCATTTTCATACGATACAGAAATTACGCAGACCGTTCTCAATATATTGTGCCAGGAGAGAGAGAGAGAGAGAGAGAGAGAGAGAGAGAGAGAGAGAGAGAGAGAGAGAGAGAGAGAGAGAGAGGGAAAGAGAGAGAAAGAGAGAGAGAGAGTCCTCGGCCTGATTTAGCACCCACGTAAACTCTATTACCGCTGTGTACTGCCAAAATACCTCAACGGCACCTTATTTACACAAAATAGCATATTTATGCACTTTGACATACATATGTCTAATTATTTTATTGCCTCACCTGCAGAGTAGACACCCCCGTGTGAAAGCATGTTGAGCACCATTGCCTTGATTATTGCGTTACTTAGACCCACCTAAACCCTCCCCCGCACTCACTCACCTTAACGTTGGCACTCGGCATGTAGACAACATTTCTCTCGTTTTTTCCCCTTCTTTTGTCATCAATTGCTAGGGGGGATACGTAAATTCCTGATCAAAATTGGATGAAGGTTACGTACCTACTTCAGCGACCCCCACCCCCCGCTCCCGCCCCTCACCTCTGCACTTTTCCCTCCCTAAAACCGCTTCATCACCCCAAGAGAATACCAGCCGCAAGAAATATATGGTATGAGTCATATATGGCACATATGAAATTGTTATATAGTATGAAACTGTTATATATAGTATGAAACTGTTATAAAGTATGAAACTGATGTATGGTACGTATGAAATTGTTATATAGTATGAAACTGATGTATAGTACGTATGAAACTGTTATATAGTATGAAACTGATGTATAGTACGTATGAAACTGTTATATAGTATGAAACTGATGTATGGTACGTATGAAACTGTTATAAAGTATGAAACTGATGTATAGTACGTATGAAACTGTTATATAGTATGAAACTGATGTATAGTACGTATGAAACTGTTATATAGTATGAAACTGATGTATAGTACGTATGAAACTGTTATATAGTATGAAACTGATGTATGGTACGTATGAAACTGTTATAAAGTATGAAACTGATGTATAGTACGTATGAAACTGTTATATAGTATGAAACTGATGTATAGTACGTATGAAACTGTTATATAGTATGAAACTGATGTATAGTACGTATGAAACTGTTATAAAGTATGAAACTGATGTATAGTACGTATGAAACTGTTATATAGTATGAAACTAAAAAAAAAAAGTAAACAAGAAGATGGTTGTACACAGTCATCACGTGTTTGTGTGGCTTTGCTGTGATGTAATCGCTTTTATTGGCATGACATAATTTATCTCGTATGGAAAACCAGATTGGCTTTTCTGTGTCATGGTCCCGAGTTTCCACGAAAACGGGTGAATTTTTGTTTTGTTTTTATACTGTTTCAAACACTGATTTGAACCGCCTTTATTGGCAGTCTTTCTCCTGCGGCTCTGTACATTCATGTAGTTAAAGAGGAGAAAGACCTGTGCATATTTACCAAGTACACGTAGACGTTTAAGTGCCAGATGGGAGAAAAGCACAAACACACCTAAAGCAAAGACACAACCAAAGGATCAAAACTACACTAAATTAATTAGGAGCGATCAACCAAGAATATTTTCCCATTCTTACCAATTTCTGAGCCCCCCCCCCCCCTCCCCACAAGTTTGAGATTCTTATGACGTAATATAAGCATATCCGGAGTTGTGTTTCCGAGGTTATTTGAAAGATTGCAGCATAGATCTTCACAGGCACTATGGAAGACTCTGTGGAAAACCCAAATTTGGCTACAATGGGAAAAATTGGCCAGAATGGACGTGGATAGTTCTGGTCGTCAACCAACGAGTATATGAATACGCTGCGCCTGCACATCACAAGAACGGTTACAGCATATAATTGTGAAAGTTCATCCGCACACAGAGAATCGCGTTGCTCTGAGACTTTCAAGATATGCAGGAGAAGTTGCTCCAATTTCCCAGCACTTTAACTCACATTTCCTAATACAGGTCGTATGTAACAGTTAAAAAACTATTTTTGTCAAAATTTTTATTCCAGAGAGTGTCAACGAAGTTGCAAGAGAGAGAGGCGAGAGCGCTGTTGATACGGTAAGGGGAAATCATTCTTTCACATCTCTTAATTCTTACAATGTTTAACACAGGTTATCTCCTCCGATAATGCCAATTGCGTCCCGCGAAAGAGAGAGTCGTTGATGATCAGGAAGAATGTCATTTGTTGAAAATATCACTACTTTTCAGGAGAGGCACAAAAAAACCCAAAAAGTCACACACACACACACACACACAAACAACAAACAATAACAACACCCCAAAAAAACTGTTTTATTCCCCTTGTGTCTTTGGTACACACGAACTAATGATTCTAGACTGATTCTTCAAAATAGGAAGCAAGTATCGTCTTCTCATCCAGGTAGTTAGATCGGTAAGATGCTGATTATGACATTTCAGAGTCATATTTTTTTGGGGAAAATTTGACACACAATAGGTCTCTTTCACTTTGACGAAAAAATATCATTACGTCTACATTGGCATGTTAATTAGTAAGTTTATAATGCAGCATAGTGTAACCACTTGTACTGTATCATTCTCATTTACCGCAGAGGTGTGTTTGAGAGGTTACTGTCCATTCTTTTCAATAGCAGTTCATTATGTTTAAAGCATGCTCAGTCACTGTACTGCTTCTCTCGGTAAAAACCAGCAGAATCTTAACGTAACTTTCGGGATACGAGCCGTAATGTGGTAATGTTATTACTACATGTATCTTATAATTTCATTACGGTCGGTATCCAGAAAAATAACGGGGACTGGCAAACTTAATATTGTTATTGTTTCCGAGAAGTTTTTTTTTTTTTGCAAGGTGACTTGTCGATACCCCTTTTCTTTCTTTCTTTCTTTCTATCTGTTAAAAAAGAAAAAGACAGTTAGTTTTCATTTAGTAAGTACAATACTTCATTCGTAGGACACTGACACATGATGATATCATATATTGTGTTCTGCTCAAGCAAACTCTTTGTTAACACTTTAAAGTTAAATAGTGGTGATATATGTTACCGAGAGGTGACGTACGTACGGTCTCTGTACTGAATTGCTGCTCACTGCAATCTGCAATGCTGAATGTGTCTGTAATTTTTCAGGATGCCGCACAAAGCCAACAAGCAGGTACCAAGGCTGCCCCAGCCTACCCTGGAGGTGGTGGTTACTATTCTCCAGTGAGTAACCTCAGGTGTTACTGTTTGTTGTCGTTGCTGGTGTTGATTTTGCTGTTGTCGTTGAAATGGTGATGATGAGGGACAATTTTTGCTGCAGCGGAGTGGTCTTGTCAGTTGCTGTTTGTGGGTTGAAATGGTGATGTTGTTGCAGTGGTATGGTCTTCTTATTTGTTTTTGTTGTTATTTCTGGTGTTGTCATGTTGTTGTTGCAGCGGAGTGATCTTGTTCGTTGTTGTTGTTGTTGTTGTTGCTGGTGTCGTTGTCGTTGAAATAGCAAAGCGTTGTTGTTACACAGAAACGATCGTGTTAGTTGTTGATATTGTTGAGTTGGTGAGGTTTAGTTGTTGCAGGGAATGATCTTGTTGGTTGTTGTTGAAATGTTGAGACATCTTTACTCCAGTAATATGGTCTTTCGATGTAATTTCTTCTTTTTCATTTTTTTTTCAAGGCATTCTTTAAAAAAACAACAGTCAAAACCTGGCAACTCTTTGTTCAGTGGAAAATACCTTCACTTGTTTGACTGTCTGTCTGTCCGTTTGTCTGTCTGTCTGTCTGTCCGTCCGTCTGTCTGTCTGTCTGTCTGTCTGTCTGTCGGTCTATCTGTCTGTCTGCCTGTCTGTCCGTCCGTCCGTCCGTCAGTCAGTCTGTCTGTCTGTCTGTCTGTCCGTATGTCTGTCTGTCCGTCTGTCTCTCTCTCTCTCTCTTTAATGCTGAGACGAGACTCATGTAATGAAATATTTAGTTCAGTACCTACGAATGCACGAGAACATTGTCCTTACTTTACATTTCAGGGTGCCCCCGGACCTCGCGGATTGCCTGGACCCCCAGGACCCCCTGTAAGTATGAAACAGGCACAGAATTAAACAACAGAAACAAAAGCTCCATATCTTGTCACGAAAAAGGTACTGGCTTTAACAGGTCAAGAGGGAAATTTCCCTACTTCAAATAAATCATTTTCTACTAGAAAAAAAAAAAGCGAATAAAAAAATCCACATTTCTGTAAAACGCCATAATGAAATGAATATATCAGAATGTCCATATATGATCCTGTCATTCATTTATTGCTCTGTATTATTCAGTAATATGCCCATTGCTGCTTCCATCTACCCATCTGGGATCCATCTGTTTGTGTGTCCATCACAATTTCCGTACATACTATATGGTTTTTACATCGTGTATTGTTTACATCTGTTGCTAGGGACAACCCGGATACCAAGGAGCTCGAGGTGAACCCGGCGAGCCTGGACCACCAGTAAGTCACTCACTTCAACTACACATCTTAAGACGTACCTTCAATCTAATCTTGTCTCTCATATGAAAATGTACTAATATTGGAATTCATGAAATATGGAATATCGCTTCCGATTGTCTTTCATATCTGATAACAATAATTATTTAAGAGTTATAACAGTAATTTTAATTCGAAATGAGAAACCATACAATGGATATTAACGGAATATTTTGATCCTCAATATGCTTAGCGCCAAGTGTGGAGACATCTTCAGATCAATCTAGCGAATAATGTTGTTACGGGCACATAGTCAAATTACAAAGGCAAATAGAGAAGATACCCAGGTGTATTTATTGTTCAGTAATGGCTTATAATGTAAAATACCGCTCGCCCCTGACAACAGCCTCTAGTGAAATATCATTTATCAGTGTGTCATATCACATATAAGTGAAAAACCAACCGTTACGTACATGTTGCATTAAAAATTCATTCACTTTCCATTTGTTAATTTAAAGGACAATCCTCATTTAAAGATGGAAATAAATGAATTTTTTTATAGTCTTCCATAAGAATATCAGTATGTTGACTGTATTATTATCATACCACGGAAAAAACAACACATCCGATTTCGCCAGATTATGACAAATACCGTCTGTACTTTTTCTTCAGGGATCCCCAGGTACTCGTGGATTCCCCGGATCCCCCGGACCCCCAGGAAACGAGGTGAGAACCAATCATAACAGTGAACATGCTGCATGCCTTCTTCACACCCTTGAACTACTCTGGTTGACATTAAAAAAGAGCAAGAAAGACACAAGCTGGCAATAATATTTCAAACAGAACTTGATGTCTGACGTTAATTAAAACCATGCTAAAATCACGGTTTTGAGAGATTTTTGTCGCTGACGTCACTCAAA
Organism: Onchidella celtica; assembly: GCA_963931925.1. Taxonomy (NCBI): domain Eukaryota; kingdom Metazoa; phylum Mollusca; class Gastropoda; order Systellommatophora; family Onchidiidae; genus Onchidella; species Onchidella celtica. Next base: position 44,728,176 of record OZ007582.1, read on the forward strand.
GCCATGCTAAAATAACTGAGCTGCCAGATTTTTCTCTCTTATCAAAGATTAAATTCTAAAAATTATAAGTTTAGACTGGAACTAGAAAGGGAAAATTAAACCAATTAGAGAGAGAACGCTAACTGCGTCGGTCAAACCATCATAAATGTTATGTAAACTCAGCAGCAACAGTATCAAAAGATGTTTTCTGCTTAAAAAAAAAAATTGGAACAAGGAGAAAACGATGAAGTTAAAATATAAGTGTCATCATCACCTGCAGCTCCACTGCTGTCAGCATTATCAGTGTCATTTTCATTTCACTCTCACGGGATCTTTGGGACTGTTCTTATATCTGTTACTTGTTTCATCAGTGTGTGTTTCTTTAATCTTTCATTGACTACAGGGAGATGATGGAGCCCCTGGTGACTCTGGACCACCCGGACCTATTGGACCTGCTGTAAGTGAATAAGTGATGGTGTCTGTGTGTGTGAAATTAGATAGATAGACAGATAGATAGATAGATAGATAGATAGATAGATAGATAGATAGATAGATAGATAGATAGATAGATAGATAGATAGATAGATAGATAGATAGATAGATAGATAGATAGGCTAGATAGATAGATAGATAGATGAGATTGATAGATAGACAGATAGGCTAGATAGATAGATAGATAGATAGATAGATAGATAGATAGATAGATAGATAGATAGATAGATAGGTAGATAGATAGATAGATAGATAGATAGATAGATAGATAGATAGATAGATAGATAGATAGATAGATAGATAGATAGATAGATAGATAGATAGATAGATAGACCTTTATCAAATCTGAGAGGGAATGTGGTATATAAATCCTTTTATACAGTGGACGTTTTTGAACCAAGTGATCTTCAATTACTATAACAGAAAAGATTGTTTGAATAGAATCAAACTGATACTCACACAATCATTAACGTTGACTTATATTTTTACACCAATCAGGGTGAGAGCGGACGACCTGGAATTCCTGGAATGCCCGGACCCAAAGGACACAGAGTAAGTTGTGAATTCTGTCGGCTCCTTTTGTTGTTGTCATTTTGTTCTTTTTCATCCTGCTCGTACCTTCGAGGGCGTCGCGGGGAGAAAGAGCTTTCGGACTGCAGCCAGCTGAGAAACCTGTCTTGGTGTAGGCCGTGGGCCGTCAGAGCTTCTTTGATGCCGCTTGTCCAAGTCTTCCTTGGTCTTCCCCTGGCCGTGTATCCAGAGAATCGCGCGTTGTATGCACGATAGGCCGGCTGGTCGATCGGCACTCGCAAGAGGTGTCCAAACCAGCAAGAGGTGTCCAAACCAGCAAGAGGTGTCCAAACCAGCAAGAGGTGTCCAAACCATTTTTTACCCTCTGCTGCACTATGTGCCGGTGGACGGGTGTTGTTCCCATCCTTTCTCTATCTTTGTATTTCTTTCGTAACTTTTGAAAAGATGAATCTCTCTTTCTGCTTTGGTTCCTCTCAGAATTATGCCAGAGTAAACCACATGAATAATTTGATTGCTATTTCTTCCTCTATGTATTTCCAAAATTCATCCGTTGAATATTTTCCTATTTATCCGATTATAATACATTCCAAAATATGAAGTGAATAATTATATAAAGAAACGTTTTTTAGGTGAAGTAAAAATTCTGCTCCGAGCATCATTTCCCGAACAGAGTTATTTCCACCCAGGTTTCCAAGAAAAAACAACAACAACAATAAAGAACTAATGATTGATTGGTTAACAAACTGTGATGTAAGCTACACGCAGTAGAGATTAAGTTTAGCTCAGGCAAAAATATTTGGAGTATTTGCATTACGGGGACTGAGATGGACTCACCTAGTAGATGGGAAAACTATGGTAATGCGGGCGTCCATTTTGCATATTCTTCTGAAAGACTGAAGAGCCAGAGTAGCCATAAAGTTGCAAGTTATCTCCCTTAAATTCCCAGCCTAACATATTTGAAACATGTCACCTGATACAATGCTCTAATTTCGAAACACTTTCTAATGATTTAATCAATCAATTATTTTCATGTATAGGAAATGTTTAAATTAGTCTTTTTTTGCATTCATTTTACCATTGTAAATAGTCTAAAAAAGAATGAGACACAAGAATGTTTACTAGATTGCTGGTCCATTCAAAAGTGTTTGTTATCCTTCTATGTCAAAACACCGTGGTTGATGTATGGCATTTACTGTCTGATCCATAGGGTTTCACCGGACGCGAGGGTCGTGAAGGCCAGCAAGGACGTCAAGGAGAAAAGGTAAAAATACATTTATTCATCCATCCATCCGTCCATCATCCTTCCATCCATCCATCCATCCATCTATCCATCCCCATCCATCCCTCAGCTCACCTATCCATCCATCCGTCCATCCATCCTTCCATCCTTCCATCCATCCATCCATCTATCCATCCATCCCCATCCATCCCACAGCTCACCCATCCATCCAACCCTATCCATCCCTCAGATCAACCATCTATCCACCCAACCCTATCCATCCCTCAGATCAGCCATCCATCCATCCATTATTGCACCCATTCATCCCCATCCATCTCTCAGCTCACCCATCCATCCATCCATCCATCCATCCCTCCGATCAACCAACCATCCACCCATCCATCTGTCCCTCCGTTCAACCAACCATCCATCCATCCATCCATCCCTCCGATCAACCAACCATCCACCCATCCATCTGTCCCTCCGATCAACCAACCATCCATCCACCCATCCATCCCTCCGATCAACCAACCATCCATTCACCCATCTTATATTCTCCCCCCTACAGGGTGGTCCCGGTCAAGCCGGACCTGCCGGTGCACCCGGACCTGGTGGCCCCCGTGGATCTCCCGGTGAGCGCGGTCGTGATGGATCTCCCGGTCTTCAGGTCAGTAACAAACCATGACGTTAGTACAGACTATGATGTTAGTAGCAAACTGTAACGTAAGTAACAACCTATGACATTAGTACAAACTATGATGTCAGCAGCAAACTGTAACGTAAGTAACAAAACAAGACCGTAGTACAGACTATGATGTCAGCAGCAAACTGTAACGTAAGTTAACAAACTATGACATTAGTACAGACTATGATGTCAGCAGCAAACTGTAACGTAAGTTAACAAACTATGACATTAGTACAAACTATGATGTCAGCAGCAAACTGTAACGTAAGTTAACAAACTATGACGTTAGTACAAACTATGATGTCAGCAGCAAACTGTAACGTAAGTAACAAACTATGACATTAGTACAAACTATGATGTTAGTAGCAAACTGTAACGTAAGTAACAAACTATGATATTAGTACAGACTATGATGTCAGCAGCAAACTGTAACGTAAGTTAACAAACTATGACATTAGTACAAACTATGATGTTAGTACAAACTATGATGTCAGCAGCAAACTGTAACGTAAGTAACAAATAATGAAAGTAGTGCAAACTATGATGTTAGTAGCAGACTGTAACGTAAGTAACAAACTATGGCATTAGTAACAAACTGTAATATAAGCAATAAACTATAACACAACTGACCTAACATAAAATGAGCATTTTAAAACCTTGCTTGAAAGACTCTCAATTCATGAAGGCCTGACGTTCTCATACCTCCTTTTCGAACATTTCGAATATTGAACTTTTGGCTTGAAGTTTCTCTTCATTGAGGGTCATAGAGTTGAACTATTATACCTCTTGTTTTTAATCTTATCGTTGTTCTTGTCGTTTTATTTCTTCTGGTTTCTTGCCTTAACGTGCTCCTTTTTGTTTGTTCCAACTCCACTTTTTGCACAACTGAGAAATTAGACGTTAAACGTCTACTGCTTTAGTATTATGGTAAGGAGTTAGAGCAAATCGGAACTGTGAAACTGCTTGGTAAGTGCACAGGGCATTTTAGAAAAGTGTCAAAGTGTACATTTGTTATACCCTTTCTACATACTAAAAGATCTCCAGTTTTTCAGAAAATGGAGAGAGAACAAACAAGAACGAAGATTAAGTTCTGTTGTTCAAGCTGATATCATCTTCTGCAGCCCTCAAAAGAGCTGTTTGTAAGCCCTCAAAGGGTTGTTTGTATAGCCCCCCAAAGGGCTGTTAAAACACCACTAATTCTGGAATCTTACGTCACATTTGTAGGGTATCAGAGGTGAAGATGGTGCCCCTGGTGGCCAAGGACCCCCTGGACCTACCGGACCGCCAGGCAACCCCGGCTTCCCCGGTGCTCAAGGACAGAAGGTAAGTCAGGCTTGGTTCTCTTACAGTTATCTATCAAACACATCTCTTTCGTCAGCTTTCGATGCAAAGTCACCAAGGTGACCGACCTAATCCTGCCATTCTCACCATTACCACGGCGTAATCACCGTCAACATCATTATCATCATCATCATCATCAACACCACCACAACCACCACCACCAACGCTATTTTATCACATCATCACCACAGTGACCACAAATCACCAGATATCACCATCTCCATTATGACAACTAGACTATCGTCATCACTATCATCATCATCATCATCATCACCTTCATCATTATCATCAGCACCATCATTAACACCATCACTCAATCACCATCATTATCAAACACACCATTATCATCGATACCACCGCCCCCCACTGCCACCACCACCACCATCAATAAAATTATCATCTTCACCACCGCCACCAACACCATTGCGTTCAGCCCCATCCCCGTTACCATTACACCACCATCACCACCACCACTACCACATCTCTACCAACAGGGTGATGCTGGAATCTACGGAGCCAATGGTGATACTGGACCCCCTGGCCCAGCTGGATCTGATGGTCAGCCAGGTGCCCCTGGTCCCTCTGGCTTGCCTGGTGAACGTGGTTCTGATGGCTCTCCTGGATCCAAGGGAAACCGAGTGAGTCTTAAACATCCTTCATACCCTTAGTTTTTCGTATCTTAAACATTCGGAAATCCATTAAATATCTCATGTCTTAAAAACACCATCAAATTTCTCATATCTTAAAAGCACCTTTACGTTTCTCATGGCATATCTTAAAAACACTTGAATATTTCTCGCGTCTTAAACAACACCATTAAATTTCTCATATCTTAAAAACACCATTAAATATTTCTCACGTCTTAAAAACCATCATTACATTTCTTATGTCTTAAAAGCACCATTCAGGTTCTCATTTTATTTTAAAAACAGCATCAATCTTCTCATATTTTAGAACCATTATTAAATTTCTCATGTCTTAAAAACACCATCAAATTTCTCCTGTCTTATTTAAAATATATCAAATTTCTATTGCCTTAAACATGAATTATAACACCATTGAATTTCTTAAGCAGTGGTATGAATACCAGCTAGCGATAAACCAAGGAAAAGACTACAAAACATTAGTTAAGGAGGTGTTATGGAATTGTGTATGCTTGTTAAAGCGTTGCCCGTACCTCTTTCATCAGTGCATTCTGTAAAACACCATATTTTCCATAATGCTTACAATGAAATACATTTTGGTGGAGCGCTGTAAAACATCAGATTTTTAGAAAACATACATAATACGAACAACTGTGACAGCTGTGGAAATAAAACCTAGATTATATAGTATATACGATAAATTGTAAACTTAAAATCAAAGTAATTAATAATATCTGCCTAAATATCAGATAATGCCGTGGACAACAGACAGAAAGCTTATGTCGTTAATGGATTAAAACTTGTCCAGTTTGTACACCCGTGTCTTTCAATGAGGTTTAGGGTAAGGGAAATACACTTGGTGCTTAAGTAACTCCGATCTGTCTGGTCTATCTGCACTTGTTCAGGGCCCAGCAGGACCAAACGGACAGCCTGGCTTCCCTGGACCCCAAGGACCACCCGGAAACTCTGGTGAACCTGGAACCCCTGGACTGAAGGGTGACAATGTAAGTCTGTTTATCTGTTTGTATATGTGTGTATGTATGTCTCCATGCAGTTGAATGGGAACCGGGATATAGTATGTATATATTATGCTATACAAATAGAAAATCACACACGATACCCATAAAACAGCGTCTTTACAGGTTTCTTGGGACTGAGTAAAGTGATAAGCACAATAGTCACTGCTCTGGGGTGTTGTCTGACATACTGTAAAACACAACACAGGAAAGGGGTATATTATATAATATAATATTTGTATCTGATGATCAATCAATATTTAAAAAATAAAGGGTTAGGATTAGGTTTTAACTTATCGGCAGCAGAAAACTTTTTCCCAGGCGATATTGCCATAGTCACGTTTTTTTGGAGGGGTAGACGTGGAGGTGCTGGGATGGTGGTCACAATTGGAAGCAAACATCATACTGTGAAGTATTTCGGCTACGTGCCTCAAATAGACCTTACTAAATTTTGAAAATAATTATATGCTACAGTGCAATTATCTGTATGTGGTAATAGTTAAGAATTACTCTGAACAGTTTGATCTGGTTGAAGGTCTCTGTTTCTCGGGGGCCTCGACTTACCACTGTTGACCCCTCTTTCCTTGATTTTTGGTCTTTTTTTTTTCTTTCTCGTTTCTGGTTGTTCTTTCTTTCTTTCTTTAAAAAAAAATAAATCTTTCACGATTTCCTGTCCTTGTTTGTCCTTTTCTATCGTATCCTTACGTCTTGTGGAGCGACGATAGCACAAAACAGAAAGAGCGACAGAGGAGGATAATTAGTGGTAAGTAGAAGAGGGAGAAGATTGTGGACGGTACCGTAGAAGAGGGAGAAGATTGTGGACGGTACCGTAGAAGAGGGAGAAGATTTTGGACGGTACCGTAGAAGAGGGAGAAGATTGTGGACGGTACCGTAGAAGAGGGAGAAGATTGTGGACGGTACCGTAGAAGAAGTTATTTCTTCACCCTCCTTTCACTGTCAATTTGTGTAGTTTAATCCCTTAAATTATTTAATAAGAAAATAGAAATATTTGAACATTTTAATTTGATGTTTCAAATGGCTGACTTTTTCTACCCCCCCCCTCCAAAACAACAACAACAACAACAAAAAAACAACAACCCAACTGACGTAGGGACGTGATGGTAGCTCAGGCAGTGCTGGCGAGCCTGGACCCAGAGGCAACCCTGGTCTCCCTGGCGAGAGAGGACTCCCTGGACTTCCAGGACAAGAGGGCAAGAGAGTGAGTAGATTTGTACTCTTTGTGACACACTGATTATAAAGTGGTATTTGGTCATATGGGGCTAGAAAATTCAACTCTTTTGCATATTTATTTCTTGAAAAATAATTATATTGCTCATCATCTTGCTAGATTACAGAGGGTCAACATGTAAGCACCTAAAACTTCGTAACTATGTGATCAGAAATTATGGAACTTTTCTTACTGCCTCAAGTTTTGACGATGAATTAAAGGACACTTCCACTTTGAACAGAATTCAATTTTCTTCTATGCCACATGTATTTATCCACGGTTTTTTGAGCCTCAAATAAAGAGGCGCATTTCCGTCTCATTGAATCGAAAACTTTGGTAGAAAATTTCGTTGTTCTCCACTCTGTACATATTGCTGGTCGAAATTTAACTTTAGTGATCACATCCGTGTACTCTCCGAGAAAAAAACCCCCTCAATTATTCTGCTTATTCTCCCCCCCAGGGCGCAGGTGGCCCACCCGGACCCTCAGGACCTGCTGGACCCCAAGGAGAAATGGTAAGTTGAAACATCGAGCACAGAGCTGCACAGATAGACGAGAGTGGGAAGCAAGTCAAGCCACTGTGCACCCTATGGTGCCTCAAGGCGAGGCAAAAGGAGGGCAAGGCCTCGGCAAAAAAAAAATCAAAAAAATCTGAAAAATGGTGTGCATTTGTTGGGTACTTTAAGTATGGGCTGCAATTAATAGTCACTTTGCCTTCCTTTTGTCTGCAGTGGCACAACCCTAGCTGGCTGCGGGAATTGCCGCCATCGTTTAGTGGACGGAAGAGAAAGGGCGCACGGAGCGCCCTCTCTTGTCTATTGAATATCTCTGTGACATCAACAAACAAAACCTCTGACACACAAAAATTCATTAGTCCTAATAATAATTATGGAAAGAGTTTTTGTATTTCACATTAAGAATATAATGATAGGTGAGCTGATCAATAGCCCGGAATATGGACAAATACAAAGGATTATAGCAATAGAATTGGAAGTAGATTAACAATATTGTTATAAATGATGATATTGTAACTATATTTTCATTTTTCCTTCCACTACGAACAATTAAATGTATAATATAAAGTTGTATGTTTCAACTTTCCCAAAGAGCAAAACGTTTAATTCAGGGTTTGGATAGATTTGAACAATGCATATGAACGGGTGATAAAAAATACGAAGTTTTTAAGTACCGAGATAGAACAGTTCTTTAACGATATTTGACGCATAAATAGGACTGCAATTCTTTCTACATTTAAATGCAACAAGAAATGACAATGTGTGATATTCGTAGTCATTGTCATGCACCATATTTTACAACGGTGTTATCCATACTAAAGGGGAAACCTGATAATACAAAAGTGCTGATATATGGCCTTTCACAGTGTCACATTTTTGTTTTCCCGAGCGCCTCTGTCATTCTAATGACTGTTTATTGACATACTGACCCGCTGACTTTCTGACCCACTGACCTACTTTTAGGGAGCCCCTGGTATCTCTGGACTTCCTGGACGCGTTGGATTCCCTGGTGAGCCTGGCAAAGACGGTGCTCGTGGTTCCCCCGGAGAGAGGGGTCCAGCTGGCGCTGCTGTAAGTCACGTCTCATTTATTTCTTTACCTTTTTTTCCCCCTGTCATTCTGTCATCATTTCTCCTCCTTCATTTCATTCATCTACGTTTTGGATGTCTCACTGCTTTTTCCCCCTTTTTCGTATTCGTTTCGTTCTCTTTTGTTGCCGTCACACCCCCCCCCCCGTCTTTTCACAGAAACTTTCTGTCTTTTCAAAGGGGAAGATGGAAAACAATTTTCCCCCTTTATCATCAAGAAATCTCAACCCTCTGCTATTCTTAGAATTTATTGTTCGATTAGCTACCTGTTTTAAACTAGGAACCTTGCGAAATACATTTTTATCTTTTACCACTTTACAGCTCCCGTTTTGGGAGTATACATTTATTTATCTTTTCTTCGCCCATCCATTTACAGCCGATCCTTATCCAGCTGTCAACTCGTCTACTCTGTCCCTCTATCCACTCGTCCTCCACCCATCCATCCATCCATCCATCCATCCATCCAATCATCCACCCACCCACCCACCCATCCATCCATTAATCCATCCAATCATCCACCCACCCACCCATCTAATCCATCTCACCATCTCTCCTTCCACAGGGAGCAGCTGGACTTCCAGGACCCTCTGGAAACCCTGGACCACGAGTAAGTTTTTCCACTTTGATTTCAGTCACGCATTTCAAAGTCCAAATATTTCTAGTACATTAACATCTCCCGCACTTTGCTGTCTGATGGAAAAATACCTTAATTGCAAAAACAAAACTTGATCAATAGCACGGAATAACGACAAATCCAAAGGAGTAGGCTATAGGAATTGAAATGGAAGTAGACGTGATATTGCTATATGATGACATTATAATAATATTTGCATTTTTTGACTTACCTCGAACTATTAAATATAAATTTGTACGTTTCAACTTTTCCAAAGAGCAGAACATTTAATTCGGGGTTTGGATAGATCCTTTTACATTTGGCTCTAATCTCTGTTCAATTTCCATTTTATGATATTCAAAAGACATTATTAGTCGTACAAAATTAGAACCCAGCTAGAAAGATAAGCACATTTCATTGTATAAAATGATATTCAAAAGTGAATTTGATCTTGTTTGACATAATATTAGGCTCTTTTTCCGTAACACGGCAATATTATAGACTACTTTGTGAGCCCACGAATGTTATTACCCATGCGGGTATTTAAATGCCCTTACGTCCAGTTATAGTACATGAACGCCATTCTGCACTCAAACAGCCGATTAAGAGAATTTGAGATAAAAAACAACAACAAAACATTGGCCAGCGATCCTGCCGGAGATCTTCAAAGGCAGAAAACCCAGCCAAAGACATTGTTTTCGCCCTTTTCGTTTCCTCAGAAATTCTCGGAAAAAAAAGCATAGTCACCGGGGTCTCTTTTGATTTAAAAAAAAATGTATAAATACACATACTGATATACATTTGTGTAGTCGAGAGCAATGCTTTCGTGGAGAAATGGTATATATAAATCTTTAGAATTTCTTTTTTGTTCATTCATTCTAGTTACGAGAATCTGAATTTGTATGCACATATAGTCACATTATTATCTGTCTGCATTTATAAATTGTAACCATTCAGTAAACTATGTTTATTAGCTTTTCTATTCGTCCTTTTTTGCACATGAATACCCTTGTATGGACGCTCAAATTGGATAATGTTCAATCAGATTTCCCTTTAATTTCTTCTTCTTTTTTTTGTTCATTTCGTGGTGTTCAGCTCTGTGGAGAAACATAGCTGTGTGCCTACTTCATAATTATCATAACTAGCAGATTTATTAGGCCGCCTGTGCATATAATTAATGCACTGAGGGGATCTTCAACAATGTTCTCATTAAAAAATTATGTCTGCCCCGTTATGTGTTATAACAGATGGAATCATTGTGAATATTTCGTCTATTAAAGGACATGCAAGATTACCCAATTTAACTTCCATTTCAGGGAGCCCCTGGCGCTGCCGGAAACGATGGTACACCCGGAGAAAGAGGACAACCCGTAAGTACGGACAGAAAGGCTTGAGTTAGCGGTACGTGGCATCTCATCAAAGTGGACCCCCGAGTGTCACTGGCCCAGCGCACTGCTAAATTCATGCCTTACGATTTGGCAAAGTTCAAACTTCGCGTATGTGTAAAGAAATGTTTCAAATACAGGTCTATTTAAAGAAAGGATGTCAACTCATTTTCTAACTATGTAGCTATCAAAAGAAAAGCTCGAAAAATATGTCTGTAAAAAGAAAAGTTATAAATACGTATTTTCTAAAGACAAGTTCTGAATAGGCATATTTCCAAGCAAGCGTTTTAATTCCGTATCTATCTGAAGAAAGGTTCTAAGTGTGTATTTCAAGAAAGATTCTAACTACAAGACTGTCTAAAGAAAAGCGCCGAATACATGACTATCTAAAGAAAAGTTCTAACTACATATCTATGTAAAGAGAAGTTCTAATTACCGTGTCTGTCTAAAGAATAGTCCTAACTACGTGTCTATCTAAAGAGAGTTTTAACTATGTGTCTATCTAAAGAGAGTTTTAACTACGTGTCTATCTAAAGAGAGTTTTAACTACGTGTCTATCTAAAGAGAGTTTTAACTGCGTGTCTATCTAAAGAGAGTTTTAACTACGTGTCTATCTAAAGAGAAGTTCTAACTACGTCTCTATCTAAAGAGAAGTTCCAACTACCTTTCTATCTAGAGAGAAGTTCTAACTACCGTACGTATCTATCTAAAGAGAAGTTCTAACTACGTGTCTGACTAAAGAGTAGTTCTAACTACGTGTCTATTTAAAGAGTAATTCTAACTACGTGTCTTTCTGAAGAGAAGTTCTAACTACGTGCCTATCTAAAGAGTAGTTCTAACTACGTGTCTATCTAAAGAGTAGTTCTAACTACGTGCCTTTCTGAAGAGAAGTTCTAACTACGTGTCCATCTAAAGAGAAGTTCTAACTACGTGTATATCTAAAGAGAGATTTAACCACTTATCTGTCTGTGTCCATCCTGTAGGGTATTGATGGAACAGATGGTCCTTCAGGAGAAATGGGACCTGCTGGACCCACCGGCCCACCAGGACTCCAAGGAACACCAGGACCAAGGGGAGAACCAGTAAGTTTATCAAGTTAACCTTGTGGTTGACATGTTGTTTCTGTAAAGCGCATAGAGCATTTTAAATGGATATGCGCTATATAAATGCTATACATTATTATTATTATTATAACCTGCAATTCTGAACTTGTTACTACACGCCCATGTCCGTCTGCCTACCTGTAGGTTATCCCATTTCTGTCTTTTTATCTGGACGTCACTTTTCTTGTCCACCCGCCTGTCCACTTACCTGTGAGTCGTCTTACATTTTCAACTGTCTGTCTGTTTAACTGTATGTTGTTCCACTCGTTTGTATTTTGAATTTTGTATACTTCTTTGATCCCATTTGGGAAATGTGCCTTAGTGTAAATGCAGCCCAGTTACAACTGGAGCAGGCAAGTTACAACTGGAGCAGGCAAGTTACAACTGGAGCAGGCAAGTTACAACTAGAGCAGCTTACGTGCCCATCTTTATGTCAGCACACTTCAGCTCACTTCCCCATCTGTCTGCTCCTGTCAGACTGTTCATCCATAGGCTCTCTGTGTATCTACCCGAGCTGTGTCTCTCTCAGGATGTGTCTCTCTGACTGTAGAGTTAGTCTATTATTTTTAAACCTGGCTGCGTTATTATTAACTCTACTTTTGCTTGCTTTCGTCTGACAGGGACCCGAAGGACGTCAAGGACCCGAGGGCAGAGCAGGACCCCAGGGATCCCGAGGAGACAAAGGACCCTCAGGTGAAGCTGGACCCCCAGGAAGAGCTGGTTCACCCGTGAGTATTTTTATTTTGGTATTTTTTTGTGGTCATGTTCAGTCGAGTTTTTCCATGCAGTATCAAGGGGTAAAAGTGGTATTTTCAGAATGGGCGATATCAACATCGATTTTCCTGAAAACTGTTTGTCGGATCCCTTTGAAATTTTTGCATGAGCTCATACTACACACGAAATCTTACGGAACTGATGTTTTATTCATCAAACTGTCGCCTGATTTTGAATTTATTTCATTGCGCTTTGTAACCCCCCCCCCCCCCCCCAAATCATTTAGTAGACTGAAGCTGGGTTTTCATGTTTACAGAAACGGATATGGAAAGGTCAAACAACTTTTTAAGTAGAGAAATGAAACGAATGTGTTCGTGTGTGCAGAAACGCCGTTTTCGTACACTTGGAAACACTCTTTCTTCTACAACTTGATCGATTTTTTTACCTTTCCGTTGTCGTGCCGTTTCCGTTTCCGATTACGAACACATGAAAACACGGCCTGGGTTTCATGAAACAAAACAAACATTTCTGCAGTGTTGAACTGTGTAGATACATCTATGCTGCTTCATGTACAGACAAACGATCGTTCCGTCTCAAAAGCTTCGAAGGGAGTTGAACTAGAAACAAAACAATCAAAATAAAACTTGATGTCACATTTTGTCTGCGTGACTAGACATTTCTTGATTTAGTGACAACAAATTTGTTGCAAATTGTAAACCACCTGTATTATAATTCTCCTGTCACTTTGTGAGGATGTTTGTGATAGCAATGTGCAGCAAATTGCAACCACCTTTATTTTATAGCATTTATATGTTTTCTTATTAGTTAACTAGATGAAGTTCTCGGCATTATCCGTGATAAACCTGTGAACCCACCGTTCCATATCTCTCTCTTCTTGGTTTAGAAAGCTTCCCATTATCTATAGTCTTAATACAGATTTCATGCGCACCAGAGCATTACGCACTCATTTCTTGTAGAGAATTGCTCTCAACGAACTGGACGCATATTAATACATCGCGGTGGGCTTCCTGCAAGGAGTCAAAACCAAAGATTTATTATAAACTCTTTGGTCAAAAACAAAGATCATTGCATTTTACATGTTACAACTTCTTATTTAAAAGTACCTTAAACTTGAATCAACCCAATCGGTTGATATAAAAGCGATTGGGCTGGATTAGTTGTCACTTAAGAAAACTGATTTTATGGTGTTCGAAACTGTAATTTAGGCTGTAGTGTGGAGCAAAAAAAAAAAAAAAGGCCGAAATTTCTCCACAATGAATTACTCTTGCCACTTTTTTTTTAAATAAGATATTTTTTCTTATATCTCATTTTTGTTAACTTCCGCTTTCCAGGGACGTCAAGGTGAGACTGGAGAACCAGGACCTGCTGGTGACACTGGACTGCAGGTTGGTCATCCCATCGTCTCTATGCCTGTCCATCCATCCATCCATCCATCCATCCATCCATCCACCACCCATCCATGCATCCATGCATCCATCCATCCACCACCCATCCATGCATCCATCCATCCACATGTCCATTCACCCATCTATCCATCCATCCACCCATTCATCAGCTCAGTCATCCATCTATCTATTCATTCCCTCTCCCATCAATTCACCCATCCATCAGTTCACTCATCCATCCATCCATCAATCCATCCATTCATCCCTCCATCCATCCACCAGTCAGCCCACTCATCCATCCATCCATCTATTCATGCCCTCATCCATCATCCACCCATGCATCCTGCCATCCATCCATTTAGCCATCCATCCATCCATCCATCCATCCATCCATCCATCCATCCATCCATCCATCCATCCATCCATCCATCCATCCATCCATCCATCCATCCATCCATCCATGAATTCGCCCACTCACTCATATCGTCCATTGCACGATCTCGAACCAAGATAACATAACCTCCAACTCATTTTGCATAACAGGGACTTCCCGTACCACCCATGCATCCAGCCATCCATCCATTTAGCCATCCATCCAGCCATGAATTCACCCACTCACCCATATCATCCATTGCACGATCTTGAACCAAGATAACATAAAATCCAACTCATTTTGCATTACAGGGACTTCCCGGACCACCAGGTGCATCTGGTGAAAATGGAAGAGCTGGTGACCCCGGCGCCGTCGGCCCACAAGGAGAACCCGGACAAGCTGGAGAAAGGGTCAGTCTTTAGATATCGAAGTGGTTATTTTCAAGGCATGCCTTGGAACTAACGCCAGCGTTATTTTCAAGGCATGTTTCATTGACCAATCAGAAGCTGTTTCAGTATTTCTAAACGTGGAGCCTTAGACTGTGCATTGTCAGACTGATATGTAACGACGTGAGGGTCTAGTCAGTTTGTATCATCGAGGCCGTAGGCCGATGTTCGTCTGGGTAGTAGTCAGATTGACATATCAGGGAAAGCCGCCGGGGTAGCTATGTATTGTTTATTGGACTCAAGGTATGCCTTGGAACTAACGCCAGCGTTATTTTCAAGGCATGTTTCATTGACCAATCAGAAGCTGTTAAGGTATGCCTTGAAATAACGCTCGAGTTAGTTTCAAGGTATGCCTTGTAAATAACGCCTTGCTTTAAATATACCTATATCTGGCTGTTGCGGATCTGGAAATGCTTTGAAGTCCGGGATAGACGAGGTCGCAGGGGGGGGGGGGGCGGGGGGCACTTTTGTGTGTATCTCCCCCTCCTTTGAAAGGAATAACTACTTCCTGCAAGCCAGAGAGAGGGAGAGAGAGAGAGGGAGAGAGAGAGAGAGAGAGAGAGAGAGAGAGAGAGAGAGAGAGAGAGAGAGAGAGAGAGAGAGAGACTGGACAGTTTCCTGAGACATTTGTAAACAAATCCATAAGCGCGGTATTGCACTAGGGTCATTTCAGTCTAACGCATGTGATGAGATCTTGATAAACAGTTTGATTCGCTTTTCTCAAACTTATACAGACCAAAACAGCCCATGTTATTAAATCAGTGACTATGTGGTAAATCTAAGAAAATAATCGTTTTCCTCGAAGCGGAGACGCAGCAGCGTCGTCCACTAGAATCAGCCAAAAGCAGAAAGAACTGGAAAAGGTTTATTTAATTGTACCTATGTTCACAGGGTGAGGCAGGCTTCCCCGGAGAAGGCGGACCCCCAGGCCCCAGAGGTGCCCCAGGAGAGAGAGGACCCGAAGGACCCGCTGGTGAAACTGGACAACCTGTGAGTAACTACAGTAGCCGGTCATGAATATACAACCGGTATCCACCCTGTCTGTCCATCCATCCATCCATCCATGCATCCATCCATCCGCTATTACTGTTACTACCACTATTACTACTTCTACTACTACTATTACTACTACAACTGTTAATACTTCTATCGCAATTTCCACCATCATCATCATCATCATCGTTACCACAGCCATCACGATCCAAAGAGAAATCGCAGACCAAGTAACTACAGCAACAACGACAAACAACAAACACAACAGTGTAAACAAAAATGACAGTAATATCAAATTGTGACCGCTGCATCATAAACTGTTGTTCATGTTAGAACATAATTCACTGACAATGTCTGATATTTTATAATAATTTCTCATATTTCTCATACGCTATTGTTCATGGGGCTCCACTTATAACACGATTCACTGGTTACTGACGTCCCACATTTCATAATAATGTATCATATCTCTCATAATAAGCCATACCCTATAATTAATGGGGCTCCAGTTATAACATGATTCACGGGTTAATGATGTCTCATATTTCACATAATGTCTCATATTGTTTCATATTTCATAATAATTTCTCATATTTCATAATAATGTTTCATATTTCATAATAATTTCTCATATTTCATAATAATGTTTCATATTTCATAATAATGTTTCATATTTCATAACAATGTCTCATATTTTATGACAATGTCTCATATTTCTCAAACTATATCATAATTATATCATGAGCTATTGTTAATGAGGCTCCAGTTTTTACATTCACTTATAATGTTTCATATTTCAGGGACCTTCTGGACCACAAGGACAAAGAGGTGACCTCGGTCCCGTCGGTGTTCCCGTGAGTATTAACACTCATTTTTCTTTTGGTATATCTTTGACACACGTATATTGTAATCCTTTAGTACCTGGTGCCTGAGATTCTACATCTGATACTCCTGCCCAACAGGGATGGGTGGTGGTGGGGGGTGGGTGGGGATCAGGTGGACCAGTTGGCATAGGCCCTATTGATTTTGAGGGGATTTACTTCCATTGGTAGAGGAAAAACTGCATGGGGAGGACGCTTCCGTAAAGAATATTGATACTGTACAGAGAGTTCAGGGGGACCTATTAGCATAAAATATTCTTGTTTTTTTAAGAAGCTTACTAAAAGATTAGTACAGTTAAGACCGAGATAAATAAAATAATGTATTTAGCACCAGTTATGAAGAATAATTAATGAGCAATTTAAAATGGGACATACGCTTTCCATCTGGCCTGAGCCTGTGACCATTTTAACACGGTCCTGGAAATACGCCTGTTACGTTCTCGAGTGGACCCACAACGTGACTTGTCCTCTCTGAGAGAGAGTTTGATCTAAAAAAAACAACAACTTTTGTGCTAATTTACAAAATTCTTTTCAGATCCAAACAAAACAACATTTGAGAATTTCATCAGTTTGATAAATTTATACGGAACTGTTTAATTCCATTGAGAAATTAAAGTGATGAACCTCTGAACTCCAGCAGTAACTGAAGTACCCAAAATAGACCCGGAAAAGTGCAAAGTGGCTGTTGCCGTTCCGACACGCCGTGAAACCCAAACTTAAACTCAAACTATGAGTAGCTGTTCTTCATAAAAAGCATGTTCTTACCCGGTATTTCTCACACCCCACAGGGACCACCAGGAGAGAGAGGACCTGGTGGACGACCTGGACCTAGAGGATCTAGAGTGAGTATCTCTTACTTGATGTGCAATTTTCCTTTTAAAAAGTACAGATCGTTCATGGTCACGTTTTACACCTGGAAACATAGTGTACCTTAATTCATGCGTTGCTATGTTATATATAAGACCAAATTTCTCTGTGATTACGGTTGTAACCAATTTCCAAAGAGTGGCATGAAATATTGTAGAAAACCAAAACAAAATATTTAAAGAAGACATAATTAATTACAGTCTAACATTAAGATAGTCTGACCAGTTCTAAACATTAAAAGCTTCCCCTAAAGAAGTTAATGCAATTTGTACAAAAAAGTTTCTAATTGTAGTTACACTGTAATTTTGACCTAATAGATGATTGTAAATTAAGTAATTTCGTGATTTTTTTTTTTTAACACCAACCGGCACCAGTTCAGGCATTTTATGAAAGTTTAAGATTATTAAAACGATTTCAAGAGCCCATTTCTGTATAAAAGTGATGTCTAAGTGGATAATTTCTGAAAATTTAAGATTTAAGTGACACGATTTCAAAAGTCCTATTCTGTTTCATTATACTATAATGTAGCGAGAGTTTGAATATATATAAACACCGAAAACTTCAACGTGTTTTTTTAATGAAATTGTGTACACTGCCCCAATTTTTGAGAATAATTTACGTGGAAATATCCATTTTGGACAGAACCCGCCCTGTTATATCATATTTTTACGTTGTTTTGTTTTTTGTAGCAGCAGTAAAAGAGAGGCGTTTTGGTTAAAGTAAGATCGGGATTTTGTTCTTTGATATATTTTACACATTGCTATTTGAACAATCAACTTCGCCACATCTGTGAATTCTGCAATAAATTGTGGTGTGACAGTAATTTCTATTAGTCTTTGCGTCGAACCCACTCGTTACCGTGAGCTAGATCTAGATATCAGGTATCTGCAAGATTCATCTTGCTCGGCTTGGCTAGGGTCAATAAAGTGTACAGGCATTTTCTGAAATGTTAAGATGATGATTTCAAAAGCCCTTTTCTGTACGTCAGTAATGTGTGTATAAATACTATCTGAAATTCTAAGACGAGTGCTAAGATTTCAAGTGGGCGTTTCTGATTGTTGCTGATGTCTGACACATTTACTTCAGGGAAGCATTGGTGAATCCGGTAGAGATGGAGAGCCTGGCCCACCTGGTGAGATGGGCGCCCCTGGACCTGTTGGTGTACCCGGACCTAGCGGAGCCACAGCCAACAAAGGAGATCGTGGTGTACCGGGTGTTTCTGGAGAATCCGGACCAGAAGGTCCCGCAGGAAGACCCGGATCCCCCGGATCCCCAGGACCAATTGGACAGCCAGGAAGTCCAGGTATTGCCGGCGAGCCAGGACCCGCAGGAGCTGATGGAAGTCCAGGACAACGGGTAAGTCCTGCTTGACAGCCCTGTCCTTCAGATGTCGCAGATTCCTATTCAGTCAAGGCAGAATGATACTCAGCTTAATAGAGAAAGCTTTCAGTTGGCACATTATTTTCTGAACATCTAGTTCTCACTGCTAAGACATTGTCTAAAGAATCAATTACTAATAAGTATAAATGCGTAAGCAATAGATAAATAGATAAATAAAAAATAGATAAATAAATAGATAGCAAATGAATAAATGAAATAATAAATAAATAATTATATAGATAAATCTATTCACAACTGTATATATGGAAAGAAGTTAGAATAAATTTGGTAAATGAATGATTTAGCAAATGAGTGAGAGTAATCAACAATAGTATAAATGCTTAAGCCCTAAGCGATCAGTAAAAAAAAAAAAAGATTGAAAAAATGAATGCATACTTGGAAAAAAAATGGAATATGTTCAGAATATATTTGATGAAATGAAAGATTGAGTAAATAAGTGATTGGGTTGGTGAGAGGTTAGAGGTCGCAATAAATAATCAGTTATGGACTGGTATAAGACGATTTCATTGAGTGTCGATAATAACTGAAAACTGAAACAAGGGAACAAATGCCTGAATTATAAAAATTAAGCGAGAAGTCAATGGATTGTCCAAGTACAGGATTCACAAGTAAGAGAGATTGAAATGTGAATATTGCGCAGTCATTTTACAATACATATTAAGAAAGTTAATAAATTTAACTTTTCAGGGTGATGATGGACCTAGAGGACTCACTGGTGAGGCTGGACCCGCTGGAGAACCTGTGAGTACTATGTCAATCTGTTTTTGCTTAGTTTTTGCTAAGAGTAACATTTTGCTGCATCATAAAATGTACAGATTTTCCCATTTGATATTGAAGTGTGGGCGAATTGGAGGCGAGTGAGTGAGTGAGTGAGTGAGTGAGTGAGTGAGTGAGTGAGTGAGTGAGTGAGTGAGTGAGTGAGTGAGTGAATAACCGAGTAACTGAGTGAGTGAGTGGATTAGTGACTGAGAGCGAGTGAATAAGTGGTTACATGAGTGGGTTAGTAAGTGAGTACGTGAATGGTAAATGAGTGAGTGGGGTGATTGAGTTAGTGAATGAATGAATGAGAAGGCGAGTAAGCGATTAAGTGAGTGACTTTCCAAAGGTCATGTTTCAGCGAATGAACACTCAAAAAGTGAAACTGAATTATCCACTAATTTTTAATGATTTTCACATCCTTTAATATTTTGATCTTTCAAATATGAGCAGCATGTCAATCAATCAATCAATCAATCAATCAATCAATCAATCAATCAATCAATCAATCAATCATTCAATCAATCAATCAATCAATCAATCAATCAATCAACCCATCAAAATGTGTTCAGGGACCTTCCGGAAATGACGGTGCCCCAGGTACCCCAGGTGAGACTGGCCCACCTGGCAATTCTGGACAACCAGGCCAACCTGGCTTGAGTGGACCCCAAGGACTTACCGGACCCCAAGGACCTCCTGGTGCTGTGGGCTCAGCTGGAGCACCCGGTGAAAGGGTAAAAAAATTAACCTTTTTTTTTTTCTCTCGCCATGTACAAGTTCGTTTAATTTTGGCTGAAGTTCAGATTCCCCCCCCCCCCCCCCCCCCAATAAAGCTACTCTCTCTTCAAGGGCTGGATTTGGAACAGATATCGACGATCATGGTTCGCCACTCATTCCCCCGCTCGGATGCTCTTAAAAAGCCCATATTATTGTCCTGGTTTTTCCCTGTCGCCCATCTGTTCAAACTCTCTAGATATGTTATTCTTTGTCAACCTCAAATGTCAGCAGTTCAATAATATTCTTCCCGGGTTTATGTTTTATATACTCTCTGTCATTCAATGACATACGGCTTGGGTTTATATTTTATGCTATCTGCCGTTTAATAGCAGGGTACCTTTGGGTTTATATTTCATACTTTCTGCCGTTCAATGATATATAGCTTGGGTCTATATTTTATTCTATTCCACGTTCAATAATATAAGCTCTGGGGTTTATATTTCATACTTTCTGCCGTTCTTTGATATACGTTTGGATTTATATTTTATACTCTCTTCAGTTCAATGATGTACTGTATGGGTTTATATTTTATACTTTCTGCCGTTCGGTGATATTCGCTTGGGATTATATTTTATACTTTCTGCCGTTCATTGACATGCAGTTTGGTAGGTAGTGCTGTAGTGCAGAAGTAAATTTACCATTTTGTTGGGTCACAGGGACCTTCAGGTGAATCTGGACCTCCCGGACTCTCAGGTGAGAACGGCCAGCCCGGTGCCCCAGGTAACGACGGTCTGCCCGGCGAAAGAGGAAGCCCTGGATTGCCCGTAAGTCTGTCTGTCTGTCTGTCTGTCTGTTTGTCTACCTGTCCGTGTGGCGGTAATGGTAGTCGTTCTTTGTTTTCAGAGGTTCACCGTTCCGGAGTAGTTACCTTTTTATTTTTACTTAATGTTTTTCCCGTATGTCTCGTCTATTTTCATGGATAGCTCTCAAATGGGTTAAAGACTCCTCTTTGTAGGTACCTGTTTTATTTAAGGGCCATGTTTTGAAGGGGTGGGGGTGGGGGGGTGGGGGGGGGGGTGTGTGTGAAGGAGGAGATTTAAAAAACAAAACAACAGAAAATGGTAAGAATGAAAAAATAAAAAGCAAAAAAAAACAACAAATTAGAGCTATGAGTGTAAATAGTTTCACATTATTATTACACTTTCAGCGCTAAAAGCGGGTGGTTGGTGGCCACTTCTGGTGAGGTCTTCTTCTGCATAGTCTTTTTTTTTTTTTATATTGTGTCTATGATCTTGCTTCTTGTTAGCACAGCGTGTCCCGTGATGGTATCGACCTGCTCTCTCCAAACCCCAAACTAAAAACTCAGCATTATAAAATCGTTTCAAATTGTGAGTGTGGATCTAAAATAATGTTTTGTTAATTTTCTAAAATTTCCCCCGAGGTTTTCGTCCTTATCCGAGAAGGCTAGGTGCTCGATCCTAACCTACCATAGGACTAGGGACAGGAATCTCAGACAAAAAAAAATAAAAAATTTTCCAACGTGCCTGCACTGACCATGGGTCGAAACGCTTACCTTCGGCATGAAAGTCGTGCATCTTGCCTCTGGACCAACATGTCCCTTGAATGTTTCTTGTTCTCTCTGTAGGGACCTTCTGGACAAATTGGACCCGTGGGACCCCAGGGAGAGAGAGGATCCCCAGGCTTCCCTGGCAATGCTGGAGAACCCGGACCTGCCGGCGCTGCTGGTGAAATGGTGAGTTTATCTGTTTGAAATGACCCAATGTTTGTGGGTGTTTTTTTTTTTTCCTGGTTCATTTCTTGTTATTTTGTGATTTATAGGAACCTTTCTTGGTTGTTCATTTCTAACACTGGTCGTTACCGCATTTTGCGTTTGTTCGTTGCCATTTTAGCTTTATTTCAAATCCGTTTGCGGCCCTATAGATTTCCTGTTTAAAAAAAAAAAGAAAGTACTTTGCCTGTCTGTCAGACTACTTTCACCTTTCACCTTTCACTTAGGCATTGTCCATCCACTGGAGAATATCGCCCTCCAACAATGACTTCCATTCCTGTCTGTCTGATGTCTTCCACATCCATGTTGTTCCCCCCCTCTCTTTTTAATATCATCCTGCCATCTTCTTCCTGGTCGTCCTCGTGTTCTTTCTCCTGTCCCTGGTTGCCATTCAATGCCACGTTTTGTCCTATGTGTCCTTCCCACATGTCTGGTCCAATTCCACTTTTGTTGTAGCATGACTTTTCCTATGTCCGTTAGCTTTGTTTGTTTGCATATTTCGGCGTGGAGAATTTTATCTTGTAGTCTGATGTCAAGCATTCTTCGTCCCATGCCCTCTGGGTAGTTCTTAATTTGTTTGTAAGTTGTTTTGTAATCGACCATGTTTGGCAACCACAGGTCAGCCTACTTACCTGTACGTAGATGGATTTAATTTCGTCTGATAAGTTTTGTTTCCTCTCAGCACCTGTGTACTTGTGCATACCTGTCCGTAACTGATATTTCTTAGAGCTGTGTGTTTCAGTGTGTGACAAATTAATGCTGCTATGAGAGGGTTTATGTGATAGAAGGTGACAAATTAATGTTGCTTGCAAGAAGGTGTGTGCGATAGACGTGGATACATTAATGCTGCTTGCGAGAAGGTGTGTGCGATGGGAGGTGACAAATTAATGCTGCTGTGAGAAGGTTTATGTGATAGAAGGTGAAAAGTTAATGGTGGTTTGAGAAGGTGTATGTGATTAAAGTTGATACATTAATGCGGCTGTATGGATGCTGCTGTAAGATGGTGTACATGATACAATTTGATAAATTAATGCTGCTGGGAGAAGAATATGTGTGTGATTAACAGTCACCAAATAAATGCTGCTTTGAGAAGGTGTGTGAATGTGTGTCTGCGTGTATTTGTGTATGTGTGTGTGTGTGTGTGATAAGAAGTGGCAAATTAATACTGCTATGAGAAAGTGTGTGTGATAGGTCTTGTCAAATTAATGTTCTGTGATAAACACTTGATACATTTTCTGTTCCATCATTTTCAGGGTGATACTGGTGCACCAGGCAAGGACGGTTCTGATGGGCCACCAGGAATGAACGGACCCCCTGGTCCACCAGGACCTGCAGGCTACCCTGGTGAATCTGGAGCACCAGTGAGTATAAAAAAATATTGGATCTACCCATTCATTCATCCATCCATCCATCCATCCATCCATCCATCCATCCATCCATCCATCCATCCATCCATCCATCCATCCATCCATCCATCCATACATCCATTCATTCATCCATCCATTTATTCATCCATCCACCCACCCACCCATCCATCTATATATTCATCCATCCATCCATCCATCTAGTCATTCATCCATCCATCCATCTATTCATCCATCCATCCATCCTTTCCTCCCTCCATCCATCCTTCCACTCACCCACTCATATACCCGGCTATCCATCCATCAATCACATCCATCCATCCATCCATCCCTTACTCTCTCTCCCTCCCTCCCCACCTCACTCCCTCCATCCGTCCACCATCCACCCACCCACCACATCCATCCATCCACCCACCCGCTGCACACTATCAATCCCTTTACCTTCAATATCTTCTTTCACTCATCCCCTCCCAGGGAGAACGCGGACAAGACGGAGCCACTGGCCCACAAGGAAGAAATGGCGACAAAGGAGGCCGTGGAGCCTCTGGCCCACCAGGACCACCAGGACTCACAGGAGCTGTTGGCCCACAGGGACAGAACGGACCACCCGGAGCTCAAGGCGAAAGAGGAGAGAGAGTGAGTCTGTCTTTTAAAAAAAACAAAAACAAACTGGCATATCCCGAGCCGTCTTTACATCACTATGTGCCTATGGGCAAAACAATAGGCTGCGGTGGGATAATCTTCCCCGTTTCAAAAAGCAGTGTAAATTTGCCTGCAAAGGGCTTTCTGGTCCCTTGGATTCCTGGGCAATGCCAGTGTGCCTGTGTGTTAAGACGGCACTGGTCGTGTCAACTTCACCCAGGCAGAAGGTAGATTAAAGGAAATGATAATGTCTCAGGCCTTGAAAAAGAATGAACATAATTTACTCCAAGATATTGCCGTATTTTACCATGATTTTTACTCCATCTTTTTTTTATCCATTCTCATTACATTGTGTGGTAATTTTATGCCTGGCTAGTGCTTTTGAAATCTGTTTCGGATATTTAACTAAATTCAGCTCTGATATAACCAGTTTTTACCGCTTTTGAGATTATTGTGAATGTACTTTACGTTACCAAAGTAAACGCGATCGTTTACAGACGCAGAACTACTAAAGTAATGTAGCCGACGTATGCAGGTATAAGCATGGTCATTAACTGATGGTAATATGAGTCAGATACAGTCTCATCCAACAAAACTTTCCTGGTTGAAAAACGTTACTGACCCTCCCCGCTCCCCCGGCTCCCCTAGGCTGAAAATCAAAATCAACAACATAGAAATGTAAAATTCTGGTATTGTTATCGCTCACAGGTTCTGAAAATATTGTTTTTATCTTTTTTTTTTACAGGGTGAACGTGGAAACTCTGGCCCTGCTGGACTTGGAGGAGCCCGCGGAGCCCCCGTGAGTAAAGATTTAAATACTAACAGACAGAACAGACAGACATACATACAGACAGACAGACAGAACAGAACAGAAAGGAACGACAGACAGACAGACAGAAGTAGATGAGTTGGTGGATAGATAGGTAAAAGGTGGTAAGTCAATAGAAAAAAAAATGTATAGCCAGTCAAAACGAAGATGGGTGGAGAGGTAGCTAAATTAGGTAGAAGGCCAATGGATATTTCGACAGACAGATATTTAGACGGGTGGGAAGGTAGATAGGTAAGTGGGTAGCAGGCTAATGAAAGTACGACATACAGACATACATGTCGTGGGGAGGTAAATAGGTACATGGTCGGTAGATACAAATGTAAGCATACTTCGATAGGTTGGGTAGTTGATAGACAGACGGATGGACATTTAGAAAGACAGATGATGTGGGTAATAGCAGTGATGGGTGGTTAAGAATGAATAAGAGAGAGAGAGAGAGGAAGAGAAAGAAAGAGAAGGAGAGAGAGAGAGAGAGAGAGAGAGAGAGAAAGAGAGAGGGAGAGAGAGAGAGAGAGAGAGAAAAGAAAAAGAAGGAGAAGAAGAAATGAAACTTAGGTCCACCAATGATAACAGCATGTAAGACCATTCGTGACTGCCATACTCATAATTTTTAACAGGAACATTTTTTTTCTGGGGTCGATAAGACAATGTCGTTTATCATTGGACGCTTATAGTTTCTTCCCTGTTCTTGACTGTAGGGACCTGGCGGACCACAAGGAGATGCAGGAAGACGCGGAAAGAACGGCGCTAAGGGAGACAAAGGCTGGCCTGGACGACCTGGCGGCCAAGGATTGCCAGGACCACAGGTGAGATCACACATCTAGTACAGTGGCGGTTCTACTACGAAACTAATGAAGTTTAAACTTCAGGCCCCTCTAATCACAGAGGTGCCTTGAAGAAACTATTCTTAATGAGTGAATTTTTGCATTTTGCCCTATTGCCGCTGGCTGCGCAAGGGCCCCATAACAGTTCAAACTTCGGGGCCCCAAAAATGTAAATCCGCGATTCATCTGGTACAATGGTTCTCAAACGGGAGGCACTTGGCTCTACAGGGGCTCCAATATTTCAAATCAGAGGAATGGGAGGGTTTGGGGGGAAAATGAGACCTAGCCAAAACTGTTGTTCAGAGAAAAATGATAATTTGTTCTCCTGCACTTAGTAATTATCTCACAGTATTGGAATTCACTGAACACTTCAGGTATTGATAGTTGATTCAAAGAGTCGTACCCAGAAATTTTAAAAATATAATTATGGAAAACTGATCTCATTAAATACAATGAAATGGATACAAAAATGTAAATAAATAAAATATATTGCGATAAACTACTTATCCATCAGTCCACCCACCATCCGCCCATCCATCCATGCATCCATCCATCCATCCATCCATGCATCCATCTGTCCTATTGGAAAGTACTCCAAATATAGCACGCCAGGCCCACAAGAAAGTGTTGTCTCTCGAAGGGAGATCGTAGGGTGCTCGACAGTTAAAGATTTGTTGTTGTTGTTGTTGATAATATTTTAACCCTTTATGTCTTCCCCAGGGAGGCAATGGTGAGTCCGGACCACCAGGACCCCCAGGACCACCCGGACCTTCTGTAAGTTTGAAAAAAAAAAAAAACACGTCTGTAAATGTAATCTGTTCGTGGTCATAGTTTTTATGGTATCCGGTGTATTTCATATTTATAGAATTTATCGTCCTGTTGTGTGATAATTAATTTGAAAATACGAACCGTAAATGGTCATAGTTTTTAATGGTAACAGGTGTTTATCACGTTAGCAAATTGAATGTCCTGCTATGTGAAAATACGAGCTATTCATGGTCATAGTTTTTGTGATAACTGGTGTGTATCACGTTAACAAATTGAATGTCCTGCTATGTGAAAATTAATGTAAAAGTACAAGCTATTCATGGTAATAGTTTATTCATTAACTAGTGTGTATCACGTTAACACATTAACAGTCCTACTATGAGAAATTAATGTATAAATAGCCTTTCGCTGTCATAGTTTTTATGGTAACTGGTGTGTATCACGTTAACAAATGTACTGTCCTGCTATGTGAAAATTATTTTGAATAATATATTCATTTACCATTGGAAACGTTCAAATATGTATCATAGCTGAATGTTTGTAAAATGGTGCCATTCTGTAGGATTTACTGGCTTCCAATGTTACAATTAACGGGACCGTGATATTTTACTACAAATGGATATTTCTAGATCATTTAACGTAATATATTATATTGGGAAATGCATCATGGCCAAGTTATACACAAAGATTATTTAAAAATTTCAGGGAAGCGGCGGACAAAGAGGTTTGCCTGGACGACCTGGTGAATCCGGCCCTGCTGGACGCCCCGGAACCCCCGTAAGTTTTTATTCTGTGAAATCTGAACTTACCCTAGGATTGTAAAAATTTACCTCTTACATGAAATGTTAACTTTGATCTACCTCAGAAATACGAAGATGTAGAGAGATTCTGTGAAATCTGAACTTACCCCAGGATTGTAAAAAATTACCTCTTACATGAAATGTTAACTTTGATCTACCTCAGAAATACGAAGATGTAGAGAGATTCTGTGAAATCTGAACTTACCCCAGGATTGTAAAAATTTACCTCTTACATGAAATGTTAACTTTGATCTACCTCAGAAATACGAAGATGTAGAGAGATTCTGGGAAATCTGAACTTACCCCAGGATTGTAAAAATTTACCTCTTACATGAAATGTTAACTTTGATCTACATCAGAAATACGAAGATGTAGAGAGATTCTGGGAAATCTGAACTTACCCCAGGATTGTAAAAATTTACCTTTTACATGAAATGCTAACTTTGATCTACCTCAGAAATACGAAGATGTAGAGAGATTCTGGGAAATCTGAACTTACCCCAGGATTGTAAAAATTTACCTCTTACATGAAATGCTAACTTTGATCTACCCCAGAAATACCAAGATGTAGAGAGATTCTGTGAAATCTTAACTTACCTAAGAATATAAAAAGTTACCTCTTCGGTGAAATATTCACCCATCCATCCATCCAGGAATACAAAAATTTAAAGAGATTCTGTGAAATCTCAGCTTATCCCAAGAATGTAAAGATTTACTACTTCTGTGGAATCTTAACTTACATCTACCCTAAGTATACACAGATTTACTGATTCTGCAAAATCTTAACAGGAATGCAAAAAGTAAAAAGTTCATTTTACATGAGTATATACCGGTAATTTAAATGTGACGTTTGGAGTTCGTACGTTGTGAGAAACACTCAAGAGTGGTCCTCAATCTTTTGATATTCTTCCTTTTCAGGGACTCCGAGGACCTGCTGGAGATGACGGACTTAAAGTAAGTCACTCTTTTTCTTTTCATATCTTAAGTAACTTTCCTCCTTAATAATGAAAAGCCAATCAAACAAACATACGTTATAAATAATCAAATACAGATATTATTCACTAGTTCCTTGATATAAAAATATATCCTGCACTCAAGGACAAAGCAACAACAGCTGAAAATTATACCATATTATAACCAGTGACAGTATTGGCAAAATGGATGACAGCTGCACAAAAAACAGAAACAAACCAGCGGTACGGGTTCAAACCCCAAAGAAGATCCTGGCGACGAAAAAAAAAAGGGTGGATGACGAACACCGAGAGTCATGAACTCGGTGTGGCCGGGGTTCTAGAAGATGTCAGGGAGTTAAAGGCGGAAACATCGGATGCAAGAATCCACTCTTCCTCTGAAGATCGTCATCATTCTGCTTGGCTCCACCTGAGGAGTTTCTTACCACCCAACCTACCTACCTAAATCTGGAACTGTTTCCCCACGCGTTCTATCTGTCCAACCCGAAATATATTCACTGCCCCTAGCGACGTACCTAATTAAGTGTTCAGACAAAGTGATTATAAAAATAGGACAACTGCTAAAAATAATTATTGCATATCTTGTCAGTGTTACACCTTTTGTTTGTTTGTTGCTCTACCCATTTCCATCAGACTGAAATAATAACTAACTTATAAATTATACTCAAGTATAGTGAATGTAACTAAAATAAATAATTTACAGTCGCAACGTATATTTTAAACGTTTTTCTTCAGTGCTACATTCTCTACGGATTGAAATTACAACTGATTTACACTTTTATACTCTAGGTTACTTAAATACACCTAAATTATGTGCCCTGGCAAAATATTATTACGAATTTCGTCAGGGCTGTGCTATGTAACTCACAAAACAGAAAAGCATTATCCCCAGACTCACGCTGAAACAACAATAATTGGGGTGAAGTTGACCTAAACGTTACTGAATCAAGTGTAATGTAATAAAATGTGTGTTTTTCTTTTGGATGGGTTTCCTTTCCCTAAGTATCGCCCCATGACCTAAAGTAAACGTATTTACAGTGTAACAATTATTACCACAATATTTCCTCACCAGGGACCATCTGGCCCACGAGGACCCCCTGGACCACCTGGACCACCCGTAAGTTCATTGATTAATACAATTTTTTTTTTCTTTGTTTATTGTTTAACTATAATTCTTGAGTAAAGAAAATGCATTAACCCTAAGATGTTGTATCCCATTGTTCTGTGTCATTATATGTTTAATTGAAGAATACATTTTTAAACAATGTAATTTAATCGTTAAAAAAAAAGTTCGCAAATTTGCAAGTGAATAAAAGTAAATTTTCGTTGCATTCAAATCGTTCAAACTGTTACATTTTCACGTCACCAGGGATACGGCCCTGTCTACCCATCTGGTCCCAGCTATGGCGGCGGCTCAAAGGGCCCTGATCCTTACATGCAGTATGACCAACCTATTGAAGTAAGTGACTGCCCCTTGTTTCCACAGGTTTTATTTCTTGCATTGGTTGGATATATTTCCACCGTTTATTCTCGAGACTCTCATTTCATTTTTGCTTTCTGCCAAGACTTTCTTAAATACTTCTTGTTCTCTTCGTTCTTTTTTGTTTTTCCTTGTCATGTTGCCCTTCCGTCGCTTTCTGTGCATTTATGCTTTTCCTTCGCCTTTCCACAATAAACACTATTTTATGGTGAATAATCACCGGACTGTTCTGCATCCTGTGTTTTTTTCTTCACTCTTCCATGCACTTTTCAATCACAGTGCATTAAACTTTGACAAATCATAGTGGCCCACGCTTTCTTAGATATTTTAATCTCTCTTTTCATCATTTATTTGATACAGATTTAAACATTTTTAGGTCATGCAATCTGTCTTTTCTTTAGGTACATGTATTTAATACAGAATTTTAAATCTTTAATCTTTCATTTTGCCTTTTCACTATCCATTTAATACCGATTTTTAAGACTTGTAAGACTTTTAATCTCTCACTTCCTATTTTAAAACAGATTTCTGTGTATATAGATCTTTAACCGCGTCTTTTCAGAACCCAAACATAATATAGGTCTATACTTCTCTGTCCTCTTTTTTCATTATTTGGTATACACGCAGTGACCTCCGCAATCTTATACATTATCTATCGCATATCCCTGACGTACTGTTCCTTGGAAAATGTGAGATAAATTAAACAAACTGGTGAATACTTCAATGTTGACAAATCATGTTTTATCAGGATACCGAGATTGCCTATGAGGGTCTGAACTTCGCCAGAGAAGCACTCAACCGCGTGTACAGACCAACTGGCAAGAGAACATCACCTGGACAAACCTGCAGAGACATCAAGAGAGCTAACCCTGAACTCAAGAACGGTAATAACTGTGCCACTTTCAAGATTGGTAGATGTCATTATCGACCCTACGTTGGTGCGGCTCTCAAGCTTGGCAAAAACGCCACAAAAAATCCAACCACAATTCAGGGGAGAAAAACACGGGCAGCCACAATGATCATGCTGTTTTAATCTCATGTGACGAGGTCACGAAATCAGGCTATTTCAGCCGTCACATTTCTTGACACCCATTTCTACATCTAGGTTTAACAAAGCCCCATTATAATGCCCAGATACTAAAATAATTGGTTTACCTAAACATTGTTTCAAATGCTTTTAAGTCTATTTACTCGCACTCACTCTCACAGAGTTAACAAAACCTCTTAAAATAGCCCAGTAGTAAAAATAACATTATGAACAGTAAACCTCTATTCAGACATACTTTAAAGTCGCACTCTTCTTGGTAATTATTATATTAGACCATATTTTCTGGTTTTTTGGTTTTTATTGCACGTGTATTGTTTATCGAACAGGTGAATACTGGATCGATCCTAATGAGGGCTCAGCCATGGATGCCATCCTGGTCTACTGCAACTTTGACACCGAGGAGAGCTGCGTCAACGCCAACCCCAACACCGTGAGTCATACATTTCATTATACATGTAGTTCTGGCAACACTTTGACCTTCCCGGAGACTTTTCTCATATCAACAACTTCAGAAATAACTCGGTCATCCATGTAATCATTTCACGTTTAAAGCCTGTGTGTTATGTTGTAGGCAACCAAGAACTTAACCGTTATTTCCCCCCCCCCTGAAATAATGCATTTCTTTTTTTCTTTCTTTTCTTTTTTCCCTCAATCATTGATTTCTTGGTGATTATTGAACGTTATCGAGAATTCGTTTTACTTTTCAGTCTTATTTATTATTATTTTTTTTTTATGCCAATGGGTTCCTGGACTTTGTACCAAGACCTCCTGCAACCCCAAAAAACTCCCCCCCCCCCCTCTTTTTTTAAGGCACTGCCTGACCGAGAATGTGTGAACTTAACTTAAATGCAATGTAAAGCAAACATACAAACAAACAAAACAAATTGATTTTTTTCTTTCAGTTTGAGGGTGACAGATGGACCAAGACTACCAGAGATGCCCAATTCTTCATGGAAGAGGTCAACAATGGCAAAGAGGTGAGTTGAAGTGCGGGACCAGCTTTTTTTGTTTGTTTCATTGTCTGTTCTGGTGGTTTTGAATCAAAGGAGGGTTGGGTAGGGGTATAGCTGACTCTTGACTCATAACATCTGTGGTTAGGGGCATAGCTGATTCTGGACTCATAACATCTACATTTAGGGGCATAGTTAACTCTGGACCCATAACATCTGTAATTAGGGGCTTAGCTGACCCCGAATTCATAATATTTGAAGTCAGGCGCATCGCTGACTGTGGACTCAAAACAGCTCTAGTTAAGGGCATAGATGACTCTGGACATATAACCCTTATAATATTGTCATTTCTAAGACTTACAACAAAAGGTGTAAGACCTCCCGGAGTACACTCAATCAGTCTCAGTGTGCTCCATTCAGAAATGATCACTTCCTGACTGCCAATACATTTTTAACAGTCTGGGTACATGCATTAACATGATCTATTTACGATATTAGATACGTAAGAGTTGGTAGTTTTCTGATTCCGCAAAGTACAAAACCACTTTCTGTTTTCCCTCACCAGTTCTTCTACAAGACCGACTCACAGCAGCTCAAATACCTGCAACTGCTTTCCGCTGGGGCCCGCCAGACACTGGTGTACGAATGTCTCAACACCAGCCCATACGGCCTCCGATTGGTCAGCAACACTGGAGATGAGATCGACTCCGTCCATGGCCGATTCAAGAGGTCCACTTTCGTTGACGTCGAAGATAACTGCGTAAGTGTGACCATTATTATTTTGTTCATAGGATGTACATCGGTGGGACTGGGAGCAGTTTCCACGTGAAAGATTGAGGAACTGTTCAATACAAGAAATACTTGAACATTTTTGTCCAGTTTGGTCAGACACTGACTCTAATCCTTCCCCGTCAAAGAACGTTCTTGTTCGATTAATATTATTATTATTTTTTTGTTTGTTTGTTTGAAAATTTCAGAAATAATTATTCTGACAGAGTAACCATCCTAAGCCCATAATTTCTGGTGATCTGGGAATTTGGCAATATTTTCATGAATCAAAGGCTGCAAAGCAAACTGTGACCCTAATTCATTAAATATCCCAAATACAGTCTCGGTTTTCATGTGGCCTTTTCTTGCCAAAGAAATTGTGGAGGATAACTCGCAAGAAGTTTATAAGCTAAAGATTTTCTAGTCTGGCTGTGATAGTCAATTCGTTTATTTATTTATTTATCTATTTATTTATTTAATTTATTTATTTCCAATACTTCACAAACAATATGTAAATTTTGATTGTCCGTTTACCTTGCAGCTAGAGCCTTTATAGCACTCCCTATTCCGTCATCATTCTGTGTTGTTTTTTTTCCCGGGTCCTCCCCTTTTGAGTTTGATGAATCATCGTGACAACAGAATTACAGTCCCTCCTTTAATTAGTCAATAACCCCCTGAACCTCTAGATGCTATACATCAAAACATTCTTCAGGCACACAAAAAATAACTATATTATATTGACAGAATACAACTTATTGGGCAACACACTTGAATTGCGTGTTTCGCTTTGATTTTTCCATGAACGCAATGAAATATGAAAAAAAACAACAACAACATGTGATGTAGAAGCGGCGGGCAAAGTACAGTTCATAATTTTGCACTCCTTGGACCTAGAGGGTTAAGGCATTACGATCACTGAAAATTGATGCTGCTAAGCAGCAAAGTTAGCACAGCACACTAAAGATTCATCGGAACTAGAGCCTTACACTATTAATCAAATTGTTGCTTATGTGTTTTCACAGCGTAAAGACAACCAATGGCACACAGCTACCTTCAGCATTCGCACCAACCGCACAGACATTCTGCCACTCAAGGACGTCATGTTGTTTGACATTGGCCAAGAGAACCAACAGTTCGGTATACAGCTTGGAAATGTCTGCTTTAGCTAAAGTGTCCATGATTTACCATGACAATTGAAACTGTCAATGATGTCTTGTTCGTTTAGTTTTACGTTAGCCAGTCGTCTTCTTAGATTTATCACGAGTTGATTGATTGGTAATGTAGTTAGAGTTTAGTCGTTTTGTTTCGTTTCCTTAGTGCCTTGCGTTTGTGAGGTTTAGTTTTTAATTGTGCCATTGCTGGCGGACATCTGGATGTGGCATTCTTCATTTTTTAAAAAGAAAACCCACCTTTGTTTACGAAACAAGAAACTTTAAATTGAAATCTGCCAGTCAGAATTTACTTCTGTGGGTATCTGTGGGTTTAAGATCATGCCAACCAAGTAAAGACGACGAAAAACGAAATTCATTTATCTCATCATGTGCATTTTCTGCACAAGACTAATCTATGTTTATCATTTCTTTGAAACAATGTCGGTTATTTTTCTACCTTGTTCTTTTTGTCTTATATGGTATTTTTCACAAATGTGCCTTATCACAATCCGTCCATTATTTCAGTATTATTCTTTACTTGTTTGTGTGTCATCAATCGTCAATGTTATGTGTTCTCCATGTCCACTTAAAATGTCAATTTCTCTGAAAATGCAAGCAATGTACTACTTTTTGAGCTTTTGTAGTTTTTTGTGTTTTTTTTGGACACAAACAAGTGCAATGATAGGTAGCATTTCGCAGAAATCTTCTGTGTATCTATTAATAGTATGCATAAAAAAAAACAAACAAAAAAAAAAGTGTCCTAATGCACAGTGTAATATCAATATTAAGTTCTGTTGACAGTCTTACTTCAAGACTAATGTTGATTTCTATGGGAAAGTAGGAAATGTTTTGAAAATTACCTTGACAATATGATTCCATTAAAGATAACACGAAAGTAAAAACACTCATGGTTTGCATTTTCAGTGAATTTTGTTTGTTTGTTTACAAATTTTTTTGTTATCTCCGCAGCAAATTGTTGACTGACATGCTTGAATGGGATTGTATGACTGATTCACTTGACTGAATGAACTGTTTATTAGCAGTTTAGTTCTAAATGTCTGAGATGAAAACAAGAGAGGATAAGAGGAAGATCCTTGTTTTCTCAGGCAAGCTTCACAACACCCATTGAGTTATTGGGGTGTTCATTTAAAGTTAACCACCAATACAAAATGCTATTGTCATTCGCTGCGGGATACCGCTAGTATCCATTCCATTCTCCAACTGCCAAAGAGCGAAATCAATTGCTGCCGACTGTGATTCTATTGTTATTTGAACATTTGCTTGATCACTAGCGTTATCCCGCAGTCAAACAGAACACCATCAGCTCAGCACATACTTCCCCCCCACACAGAGTATGTGCGACAATAGCAATCACACTAATAACTCAATTAATGCTGCTAAGCTTGCTGTCAAAACAAACACTACCTCTGTATCATTTTACTGCCAGGCCTTGTTTTATTTCTTTCACATATATATATATATTTTTTTTTGCGAATTGGTATGACCTGACTGTCTGACAAAATGTTCTTATGAAAGCGGCGTGAAAATTGATATGGTTTGAAACTTGCTTCTGTGACTCTGCAAATGAGCCACAATAGTTTAAATGGCATTTTATTTGAAAATGTTCATTGTACCATTGTTACAAGTGATAGACCATGACTCAAATGAAACATCGGATTATATGAATGATGCATTTTTTACCATCTGTCACCATTGTGTTACGATGACCATCAAATTCAAATAGAAGCAATAAGAAAATCCAAATCTATTAAAATTAAATTCGTTTGTTTTGTTGTCATTTTATGGCTGCTTCCTGTGTCTTTGATGAATCTGAGACGCTACAATCACTTTTCCCTCTGGTCTGGAGAAAACAGAAAAAAAGAAAGAAAGAAAGAAAAATACACACATATACTCACACAAGGCTGAACAAAAATCAATCATGAAATAAATTTTGTTGAGAAATAAAATCTGTGTATTCAACTGTATCACAATTATCAACAGTATGCAAAAACCCAAATCATAATGGTGATAATATTATAATCAAAATATAAAGACAGGGCACAAAATAAACAGAATGCATCCTTCAAGTACAATGAAATGTGACTTGTTGAAGCCTACACTTCACCATTAGCTCGACATCATGATGGAATGATGAATCCGGTTTGCCAGCATTTACCACTGGTGCCAGCTGAGGGTCACAGTTTAGGGACGCCCAACTGAGGGTTGTGTTTGCCGAGGGCTGCGGCACCACAAAGAAAAAAAATGTTATAGCATGGTCCACGCGATTAAACTTCATGAAAATGAGCATTAATTTTGTAAAATGAAAATTGATTTCACTATCTATAGTTGGATAGTGTTCAGCAGATATATGTTAAACAAAAGCTGACTGTTTTCTCTTACCAGGAACTTCTGATGGATCATAAAAATTTATATCAAATATATAACTTGTCCTTCGGCTCTACCATGAAATGCTCACCACAGATACTGCGGTTCATTTATAGGGCCAAAATTCCCATACCTGTTCCATCCAAATTTCATGGAAAAGGCAATAAATCATATCAAAAATATAATTATGACAATAGGTAAGCCCCAATAATCCAGATACCCAAAGCATTTGTCTGAATATAAATCATGAAGACAGGGTGAGCAAGCTTAAGTAGAAAATTACTGCACAGGGTGTTTAGTGCATGCAAAATCATAACTACAAGTGAAATGAGACGGAAAGATCAAAGGACTAATTGCAGTGGGTAACAAAGGGGTAAAGAGAAATCTCTTTATAAAAAGGCATATCTATATATAAATACCTAAAAACATTTCTTCCTGTACAAATACTTAAAAAGAGGTCTGTAATGGACCTTTTAATCTCTTCAAAGCACTGTGGACTACAATTACTGACTACAATGTCAGTCTTTTGATTTGACTCGGCTAATGTAAGAACATAATTTTGATGAATGAGTCACCAGTATCTTACCAGAAGGCTTCCTTTATATGTTGAAGCTGCACTGCTGTGACGTCAGAAAGTTCTAAGACTTGATTATTGCCATCACTCCAAAGTTAATTGGAAACTTTACTGTCAAATTTATCAGTGTGTCTAAAAACCACTTAACTGTATTACACAAATTTACAGCCGACATACAAACAATTATTCAGGAAACTGCACTGCTGGCATGCAAGGGGTTAACTCTTTCCCTACAGGCCAGCATTACATGTCTGGTCGGAGCATTTCCTGGGGTTATACACTTTTGAGCACACCCATCACATCTCTTTTCTACACAACAGCTGTCCAAACTACACACTAATTGCACAAGTGGTATCAGTGAATACCCGGAGACAAAGGAAGCTTTATCAAGAATTGTACTTTTGAATTTCAACATCAGGGGATGTTGGAATTTTCCATTATAGTGGTCAAGG
Organism: Onchidella celtica; assembly: GCA_963931925.1. NCBI lineage: Eukaryota > Metazoa > Mollusca > Gastropoda > Systellommatophora > Onchidiidae > Onchidella > Onchidella celtica. The sequence continues at coordinate 44,765,363 of OZ007582.1, forward strand.
AATACCCTTACAATGACACAACGCAGGCTGCATTGTATGGGCCAGCACTTGGGAAGCATGCGACGCAGTGTGCATTTTGCCACAGGGAAAGAGTTAATAATGTGGTAACTGTAAGAAAGGTGGTTCTTATGAATTGAAATATCACATTAAAATACAAGTTTTGAGCAGGATTTTCGTGAATTCTGCCTAGAAATTTTTTTTTTTTTTTAAATTATGTTTTTCTGATCCAAATCTAAAGTCCTTTTAAATTTACGTGAACTATGAACACATTTTTCCCCAAAGTGACTTTTTCTATCTTGCCACCTTCAAAATGCCATAACCTGGCCAATTTTTCAACATTTTTACATGAAATAAAGTGCACTTTCTCAGGACAGTTTGAACTTTCACAGTACACCCTTAACTCAGTTTTGAAAAAATTGGCATTGTGGACCATTTTCTCTGGAAAGGCTCACGTTTAATTACTTGGAGGCTGTGCTGCATGATCTCACTTTTGAAGAAATGGCTGAATGTACAGACTTGAAACTTTCAAAGATGAAAAGCAATGGACTAGCTAGGCTTTTTCACAGCCAGTTTGGGCATAACAGCTCTGAAAACTAATCTGATAGAAAACAAGATATTGTCAGGCTGTGGATTTCCTTTGCAACTTTCCAAAAATCTTATTCTTCACTGTGCACCGTTGACTGCCAAACAGCTCGCTAAATGGCAATACTTTCAATAGTTGGGCGGCATGCTCCAATGCAGTAAAATTATCACTATGCTCTAAATTATGCCAATCCGGATGCTGGGGAAAGCCTATTTTTTTGTCAGCGCGGACATGTGCAGGGCTAATCTGCTGGTAAAAAATAACATTCTGCCATCAATCCTGTTCACCAACACCTGCAAGTATCATTTGTCATCACAGAAAAAGTGAACAACTGAAACAATCCCAGCAGTAACTTTTCACTGAGCTCTTTACTACGTTTTCTTCCCTTTCAACTATCCAAGAATGACCTAGCAGCACAAAAACATTATGGCACTCGGTAAAAAAACAGACAAAAATGTAAAAATATGTAAAACTACCCTATATCTAAAGGAAGAGAGAAATTGTGTTTCTCTCAAGATAGGTAAAGGATGTGACTGGTCTTTATCACTAGAAGCACCCAATAGAGCATCAAATATCCTTCTGAAAATAGACAAAGCACCAACTAATCATGGCCACTAGGAACAAAGTCTGTCACAAACTAGCGAAAGTGATGGATTTCAACAAAATCTAAATCTGTGACTCTGATTTTATTGTATCACATCACAATACCCTCGTATATTATAGTAAGAACCAGTATTCCCCATCAATCTGCAATTGCATTTGGGCAACAATGAGGTATTAGGTCTGCATTTTACTATAGCACACAAACCTTACAAATTGATTAAAATATACACTGTAACAAGATATGAATTGATAACAAGTTTTCTGTCTTGGGTCCCTCCTGAGAACTATGGGGTTATGTCAAGGACATCATAGATCCCTGCCCAGCCTGTCTATTTCACTGACAATGAAGTCCATATCTGAATGGTCACACATTGGATTACGGACGATGACCCGGAAGAAGTTGACCAGTCCCCGAGGGGTTGATGGTTGGTAGGCAGTCATCATTGTGCCAGCTCTAACCATCTTCTCCTTGATCTGTGGTGCAACCTGACATATTGAGAGAAAAAGTGAATTACACTTACCCAGTAACCTTTGCACCATCATTCATAAATCTGTGAATATAGGGCCTAGATGATTGGAAATTTTCTGGAATCTCTCCAAATTCCAGATTGTTTGAAAGTTTACAAGATTATCCTTTAATTTGTATTTATATTTTGTATACATCTTTAATCCCAATTTGGGAAATTTGCTTTAGTGTCATTGCGGCCTAGTTACAACTGGAGCACTTACGTTGTCGTCATTATGCACCGCCGGTTGGCGGGTTTGTTTGTTTATTTTGGGGAGGGGGAGAGGAAGGCAGTGGTAGGGATAAATTTTATTCAATTTTGTCTGGGCAGTGGCCTGATCAGCCTGTTTGGCCTGCTCTTCTTGATTTCCAACTGCCAAGGTATCTTTAACGTGCCCAACGTGCACATAGGCCTTCAGAGTGTTTCATCCTTACCCAAGAAGACTAGGTGCTCGATCCTACCTACTATATATATAGGATCAAGGACAGGAAAATATGAGTTAAATCCCAGAATTCCAAAATGCTTGCACCGACCAGGATTCGAACGTGGTACCTTCGGCATGAGAAGCGAGCACCTTGCCGCTAGACAACCATGTCCCCTTTTCTTATCCTTTTCATTCGTATCCTCTCCTTTTCAACATTTTCCAGAGTTTTGTCAAAGGGAGACCCTAAGTGTGTAAAATTCAATGACAGAAAAGTAAAAAGATAAGCTTATCCAAAATCTGTTCTATAACTTGTAACCTGTGTCTACATATGATCCTTACTTCCTGGTTTTGAAATTCAAAGCACATGAGACGCTGTACATGGCTTGTTTAAAATGTATTTTTCATGAATATCTCCCTCATAAAATTCATCTTTATGGATGAGTACATATTTTGAATTTTCAGATCTGTCAGCTAAATCCCAAATTATAAAGGACTCTCCAAGGGGCAAGTGTAAAGGTTTTGGAGACTGGAGTATTTTGGATGTTACCCATCTAGAAAGACAAGGGCAAAAAATGATAAAGTGTTTACAACAGTAGGAAGACCCACCATTGATATGTACAGATCTGTAAATTTTATGCAACAAGCATTCTGATTGGCTACAAGACCATGACATGACCAGTCAGAACTGCTTTCTCAATGGGCTGATAACTGGCCTATTCCTCTTTTTCACTGTAATACAGTCACGCCGATGATCAACCCCATTGTCTCTTTCGCTGTAAAATAACTGTGCCAATCATCTGCCCTATTATCTACTAAGGGTTACTAATATGTGTACTGCCACCCCTGTTTGGCACATCTGCCTTGCCATTATCCTCAAACCTGGCAGGCATTTTTTTTTTCAGGAACAAAAAATTTCTCACATCCTTCCCAACACAATAACTACAGGGCAGTGCTATAAAATAAGGGACAGGGACACGGTCTAGAGAGGCAAATTGTTCGCTTCTCACGCCCAAGGTACCGGGTTTGATCCCCGGCCGGTGCAGGCATCGTGCAGGTGATCCTATGGTACGTAGGATCTAGCACCTAGACTTCTCGGATAAGGATGAAAAACTAGGGAGGGCTCATGTGCACGTTGTGCAACTTAAAGATACCCTGGCATTTGAAAGTCCAAAAGAACAGGCCAAACAAGGCTGCGGCCCGGGGCAAAATTCTATAAAACTCATCCCCACCACAAAAACACACAGAAACAAAAACCAGAGAAACAAAAACAAGAAAAATGAGGTGTAAAATGCCAAGTGCAGTGAATCTTCTAAAAAAACAGACCTGAACGCAAAATAAGGGACAGTAGGCAGGTCTGAATTCTACACATGAAATGTATTTGTGAAATATTTATTTATCAATACCCTTTCTCTTTCTTGTGCATTTGAATACCACAGGTGCCAGCATCTTACCTCCAAAAGGCCTAATGGCAGAGGCAAGAGATTTTGAAAAGCCAGCAAATCATCTTAATCTATACCCGAGACACAAGTCACAGAGATGAATTAATTTGTCATGTTCCGTCCGTCAACCTGTGCGTGTATCATCTATGACAACTTGCAACAATTTGCACCACACTCCTTCATAACTGGTCTAAAAAGAGTAGTATTCACTGTATTTACATGCGTGCAATTTGTGGACCTATAGTGTGAGAAGGAATGGTTCGTCTCGATATTCTGTGTCCTGGTCTATATCTTGGAATCTACATGAAGCCTTTTCACACCCAGTGCAATACATGTGTATACAGGCTTGGGTTGAGACTACCTGCCTTGCCTTATATCCAGTTCTCCCTCAAACAAGAATGTCCATGAACAGAAAGTTTCACTGATCAGGGATGCCAGTGGACTGAATGATTTTGAACTGAAAAATTGCGGGGAGGAAAGGCGACCGTCAAAGACGGGAGCCCTGCTAGGGGGGTATGGGGACAATTTTGTAAACATCCGTGCCTGGCGCATGCGCATAATAGGCTGATGTAAAAATAGGTGGTTTTTCTTTCGTATTGCCCGGTGTCGCACCAATTTTCGCCGTATTTTTCTAAATTTTTCCTTTTTAAAAAATTTTTTTTTTGTAACGGAATTTTTTTTCAGGGCAAAATTAACGGAAAAAACGGAAAATAACGGAAGACTGGCATCCCTGACTGATGTCATTTCATCGGTGTTGAATTATATTTTTACTTTCCAGTTTCCAAGTGTCAGTGATAGATAACAATGTAAGTGGTAAATGTGATTGGAAATATTATTTTCAGTATGTTTATTTGGCTGGCATGCTGGTGATATGGCACTCTCATGCTGTATTTAGAAATTTGCACTAAATCTTCAGGTTTACCTTGTGAATTTCTGCCCACCATTCCTTGCTCTCAGGCTGACCTCGCAGTCTTTTTGGGATGTACCAGAAGCAAATATTGGGACATTCAAACTGTGGAAAAACAAATTCACAGCATAGTACTAGATCTCTTAGGCATGTTGCATCACAAACATTTGCTTGGCCGTGACTCTCTCCACCTCAAACCAACAGTGCAGTGCTTGGAGTCATATGTTTTTGTCACTGTAGTAATACATGAGTGGATCTGGCAAACTTGGGCTTAAGGGGAAATTTTGATAACTCTTTAAAAAATCAAAATAAAATATTTCTAGACAATTTCAAGCCAAATATTTTAGCTGAATGCAGAAAAATGGCTAGTCTTTCATATTACATGCAAATCTGAATTTCCATAGCAATTTTTTTCCCCTTTTGGAGGGGTTTCTCAGAAAATCGGTCTTTCACCTCAAGCCCGATTTTACCTGATCCACTCTCATATACCTGATCCACTCTCATATCGATGGTGTCAGGCGGAAACCGGCCAAGTCCAAAAATTTCATATTACTTTATATAGTACCAATTTATGAAGCCTGGAATCCTGCATCATATGTAAAAGTAGCTGTTACCATTATCCAGTAGAAATACTCAAAACAAGCATGTGATCAAACTGGCTAGGTCCATTTCCCATTAGTTTTAGCGGCAGTTTTTTTGTTTCTCCTGTAAAATTTGCTTATTTCGTCTTGGCTGGTTTGATCCTGACACCATCAACATGTGTCTACGGGTGTCTTACAAATCCTAGGGATAGTATATATGTAGGAAATGAGTATGTTTTGACATACATGAAGTTTTAAAGTTTCTGTGCATTTCTCATGATGTTGATGCATACTGTAGCCTATCTGTGGATTTCTTTATTTTCATATATTTTCATTTCAGCTGCATCTTACAGAATGTTGGATGCAGAGAAAATGCAGCCTGAGAAAATAAAGTAAAATATACCTCTTACTAGAACTAAAACTGCTGGGAAGAAAAAAAAAGTGTAGCAAATGAAACACACCCCACAGCAAGTGTTAGATAGGAAAACTGATAAAACAGAAAGCAAATTATCATGCAACCATTTAATGAGGCTTGAAGGAATGAAAGAAAAGAAGACAGATGTCAAGATCACATTGTCTCAAAAATGCCGTGCTAGGTCACGAATTCAGTGTGTCAATTTTTTACGATCTTGTTAATTATAACCAGCGTAATTTGTCCTTGAGCTGTTCTCGTGAACAGTTTGTTTTGAAACACTTTTTTCTTATAGATGGAAAGAAGGTGGGGCGAGATAGAATAAATGTGTAGCTAGGAATGACAGAGCAGTTCTCGACCCCGTGATAAACAGTAGTATGCTAATAAATTATAATACAGGTAAAAGGGCTAACCAATGAGGGTTAGCGTAGGGATCGTGCTGCTTGCAAACCGTGCGGGCAGTACTTCTTATTGCCTTTCCGTACAGATAACTCCAACTGTGATGGTCTCAGCGCAGACCCCGCTTGAGTGGGTCCAGTTATAACGAACAGCAATGGCTAGATGACAATCTTGTCATTATCCATATGGCATTGAACATGAACACCGCTTTTATCTACTGTTTCTGGCCTTAGCGCCAGAACAATCGTGAGTAAGATCTGACCGAAGCTCGTGATGATTGACAGTGAATAGCCAGGCGAAAAGCATGATAAATATCCGTGGGAGAGGCATGATGAATCCATCTCGGGGTGCTTGCCAGTGAATGCAGAATGCAAAGTTAAACTCATCTAGAGCTGCAAATTGTATTAGTGTATGAAATACATAACTGTGAATTGTGATTGAATTTGTCTGGGTGAGGCTGGGAGATACCAGCCCATCCTAGAGTTAGATCTCTGTACTTAACTGGGCCGACGTCACTTTGTCGTTGACGGGCTCGACCTATTATAAGTTTAGGCAGAAATATCGGATATGACATTATGTATCCAGAGACTGTAATTGCCATACAGTAAGCAGTCTAGATCTTAGATATAGATAGAAATAGTTAATTAGATAATTAGCAAGCACAGAAGTTAAATGATATTATAGGAAATCTAGAGTTAGACTTAGAATGAAGTATTATTGATTATGGATTTGATGCTGCTGATGTTTATACTTATTACATAAATAGATCTAGTCGAAATTGTTAGTGTACTTAACGTAATAAAATGTGACCCTGCAGGTCTGATTAATTGGAATTTACTCAGATTGTTCTTTAGTATTTGGCATGGTATGAAAGTTAGATTTAGATTGAATAAATAATAAATCATAAAACTCTCGATTATAAAAATGCAGTCGAACTAACACTCAACACAACTTTAGGATACCATCTATAAACTTAGGATGGGATTCTGACATCAGGGGGGGAACTTTTACAATATCCCCAAGATCCCACACCCTGACAACAGACAAAAGAAAAGATCTTGTTGATACAATTATGATGTAACAAGTTATGTACTGATTAAAATCTAAGCCACATGACTGATGAACAACTGGTCAGAACACCCCAAACATTTTGCTGACACCCCCCTCCAAATCCCCCACCCCCCTGACCTAGATTTCTATCCCTAGCGTTTTCTGATCCAATCCTATGGCAGCCTGACTCAGAACTTTTTTCCTTTTCATATATAAAAATATCTGATGGAAATCTGATTCACTATTTTCTTTTTCTAGTATGGAAACATTTTATTGAAACTTGAGTCAGGGTCTTTTTAATTTTTAAATAACCACTTCTTGACTGCCTAAACAAACCTGTACGCAATGTTATGGAAACATAATATTCTGTGTCTTTGTTGTTTTCAAATAACCTCCTTACTTCCTGTCTGCCTAAACCTAAACATAGTTCTGGAAGTGTGCAATGACTTTAACCCATTCACTGCCACCAAATCAGCAATTTTGTGGCATTATCTAGCCTGTAATTCGCTCATTCATAGGGTTGATGAAATAATATAAAAACAAGAGAAAATCTGTGGGGTCACAGCAAGGGCTTGAAGCAAAGACAAAACATGACAAAAGAAAAGTTGTATGGAGTAAAGCCTTCCATGAGAAATGATACAGCAACCATACAACAAAATGCAAAGGCAAAGGGCCACAGTTAAATATACTGAAAGCTCGATTTATCTTCCCGTTTCCTTTGCGTTTTAATGTGCCGTTTCTGTATTATTTCTCTGGGAGGCTTTGCTAAATACAACTTTTTCTTTTTGCCACATTTTTTGTCTTTTATTCATAGGGATATTATCATGAAATTTCATAGGCAGACTCCTGTGAAATACGACTCTTTGTTTCGTTCTTGTAATAATTATTTTCAGGTTTTGTCAGTACTATCCCCTTATCATGGACAATGAAGTGACTTTTTCAAAGGCTCAGAGATTCTCAAGATTAAAGGCATCTTGTATACAAGCTTGTCTTGGAAATATTCTGGGCTGGGAAGTGATGGGTTATATATAATATGAAAAAAAATAAACTAGTTCCATCGGGGTTCCTGTGTCTCTACGAGAATGTCTTTTCTAGGGTCTCTTCAAGACTACAATGTTAAAATTTCAAGACTACTTCAAAGCAGGAAAATAAAGAGAACATTTATTTATTTATTTATATGCAGGGATATGGTCCACATTGCCAGTTTTTTCAAAACTGAGTTAAGGATATACTGTGAAAGTACAAACTGTCCTGAAAAGAATGCACTTTATTTGATGTAAAAATGTTGAAAACTGACCAAGTTATGGCTATTTCATGGTGGCAAGGTAGAAAAACTCACTTCTGAGAAAAATATGTTTTAAGTCTACATAAATTTAAAAAGACCATTAGAAAAATTGCAAAAAAAAAATTTACAGGTGGAATTCTTTAAAATTCTTCTGCCCAGGCATAAAGAAATGATTGAGGAACCTATTTCTGCCGAAAACCAAGATAGGACCAGGAATGAGGAAGTCCCAATTTACCTTTTTTGGCTTTAGGCCTATCTTGAAAATAGTGAGCGTGACAAGTGGACCATTTCAATACAGATTTTCACACTTATTTATTTTAATTCAGATCTTCCCCCTCTTTGTACAAGTTTTTAAAAATCCACAAGAATTCCAAGGCTATTCCACTATTTACAAAGCTTTTTCTCTAATTCTTTAATTCTGAGACTTCTCTCTGGAATTGCAGGCCTGGTTCACCCCTGTTCCACTCAGCTTTTAGCCAGCCAGCTACTCTACATCAATCCGGCACAAGATTTCCATAGGATTGGTAGGATAAACCATAGAGGTGGTTTCCCTCGATCGATCCACATAGACATGATCTCGTAACCAGCGGATCTATGTAGGAACAATGTCATTCCTATCTCCAAATGATGTCGATCCTATGTAAAGGACTTCCTAAGGGTTGCTGGCTGGGTGAGTAATTTCTTCCTTGTCTCACATCCAAACCACAAATCACCCATGTAGACAATATGTATGTAACTTACTTCTGGTAGCACAGGCCTAAATCCTTCTGTTGCACTTATCTTTTGCTGCAGATATCTGGAAAACAAAAATACAAACAAGTCATTTCTACACTCAAAAGTTCTTAATGAGTTGAAGTTATGGAATGATAATAAAAAGTAAAACAGCATTTCAATGTTCGTGAGTGAACATGTATTCTTAATAATCAACACCTGAAAACCATTAGTGACAACAATGAAAAGTACACCAAATGCTTGGTAAAAGTGGAGAGTAACTACCACTCCAACAAGTTTGACTGTAATCAACAGCTTCACCTTGTACATTCGCATGTCTTCTGTATGTATTCTCATCTCTATTGCATATGATGCACAGTAGATATTTCATGTTTGTATGTTCGTTGATTCTGTTATATATGCAATGATTCATGGTGATGGTAACAGGGTAATTATATATATATAATAGTAATTAAATATATTATGCAGACAGTAATCTCTCAATTGTCCTAAACCTACCCAACTCTCCTTTCATTGATCTTCAGACAACATTTTAATTAGATATTTCCATTGGCACAGCAAACCAGACAATACAATACACACTTTGGCATAGTAAACCAGACAGCACTATATACTATGGTACAGCAAACAAAGGCAATATGATACACATCTGCCACAGCAAACCAGACATACTACAGTTATACACTTTGGTATAACAAACCAGACAGTACTAAACACACTTGGCACAACAAACTGGAGTATAACAATCATACACACTTGGCATAGCAGACTTGATAATACTATACATTTTGGTATAGCAAACAAAGACAATACAATACACACTTGGCATAGCAAACCAGACAATAATATACACATTTGTCATAGCAAACCAGACAGTGTTATACATTTTTGGTATAGCAAATCCGGCAAATGCAATATGCATTTGGAAAGCAAACCAGACAATACAATGGCCACTTGGCATAGCAAAACAGATAATACTATACATTTTGGTATAGCATACTAGACAATGCAAAACACATTTGCATAGCAAACCACTCAATACTATACACTTTGGCATAGTAAATGAGACCATACAATGCACATTGACACAGCAAACCAGATATTACTATACACTTTGGTACAGCAAACCAGACAATAGTATACAGTTGGGGTTAGCAAACCAGACAATAGTATACACACTTGGCATTGTCCATAGCTTTGTCGATTGTAGCCTCCATTCCCTGATCTCCCAAAGCTTTCCACTGGACCCAGAGTTTGACAACATCCACCTTACGTCCACACTGTACAGTCTTGTCCCCTAGAAGGGATTGAGGAAAGACATAGCAAAAATACAGGATTAAATATGACAACATTACAGGAGGCAGACCATGTATCAAAGAAAGAAACCCCCTGCATGTGTTGGATGCATCGTCTTTTCTCTTTCATGTGAAATAAAACTGCACTTTCAGACTTCCTGTGCGGCTGGAATAGTTTTCATTATTTAGTTTGCTACTGCTTCTATTTCTGTATAAACATAAACAAATACTTGTTTGAAAACATTTTCTTCAGCTTCAGAATTATAATCGTAAAAGAACAAAGTTAGAGTTTGAGTTTGGAGAGAGCATGAAAATGGTCACATTGTGCCGGGAAAAAGTAAGACCATAGATAGAATATGACAGGACAATAGGACAGAAGGACATCTTACTAGGAGTGCCCGTCAACCATCCGCAAAAGAGCAAAGTAATTTGCCTCTTAATGGAATATATAATAGATACTAATTGAGTTGATTAAATCAGTAATTAGGGTAACTCTATGTCACGAGCGAGTGAGCGGGGGCCAATAAGTGCGGGGAAGGGGTCTTGAAGCGTGCATGTTGTGACTTAAGCTGAGGCTTAGTCCCGGCAAGATCTGGGTAGTCAAATCACTGCAAGTTAAGGAGTCTAAGGAGACAGACGGAAGACAGCAGTCGGGAGAGTGATGTATTTTCCAGTGATGACTGGTAGGTTGAACTATGATTGATAATTATGATGATTGATGTACTATATTCTCCTATGACCATGATGTAAATAAGTTATATGTGAGGAATGTGAAAGTCATTGATTACTGTGTATAGAAATGTGCGCAAGGAGCGATAGATGTAAGTTAGGATCATGGATTCGTAGCGAGTCTGAGTACTGTGTAATACGGTGGAGGTGTGTTACCGTAAGGTGTGTGGTGAGTGAAATGTGGACTATTGTGCGTACGCTTGATGGTTGGTAATGAGGGGTGAAGTGGATAGTAAATGTATGGAGTTACACAGATGTAATGTTATTCTTATAAGTGCCGGGATCGGGCAGAGAAGCCACCCGCGGTGAGCGGACTTGTGCCGGGGTCGGGCAGAAGGCTACCCACAGGCCTGCCGGAGTGAAGCTGTCGCGCAGGACAGCGGGAGCACATGAGTCGTGGCAGTCTGGCCACAGACAGGGACGTTGTATAGAACTGTTAATGTGCTATTAAGATGTTACTGTGCTATTGATATACTACTGTGCTATTGAGATACTAATGTGAATTGAACTATTAATGTGCTATTAAGACATCGAGGGGAGACTGAGATACGGAGATTAGGTTGAGCAGGAGCCAATAAGAGAGGCCAGCCAGTAGTATATATATGGATGTGAGGCTGAGGCCAGAGCATAGTCAGGAAGTAACTATCGGGTTGTGGACCCGGGGAGAAGAATGAGAGGGGAATAAGACCAGTGGATGGTATCTGAATTCAATAATGTAATGTATGTAATTGCACTGATATCTTTATCGTTATGTATAATAAATGTGTGAGTCTGTTTGGTTGTTCTGTTAAGTGTTATACTTGTTCGTTCGTGATTGTTGTCCTGTCATAATTATTACATCTCCCAGTCTGGGATTTGTGACACTCTACTTGGGTTATCCTGTATCTATCTCCACGTGTTACGTTCTTGTGACTTGTTTCAGCTTTGTCCAAATGAAGTAGATGAAAAGGTTATATAATTACCAATTTTAAGTCACTGACTACCGGACCATTTTTTCTAGAGCCATCCACTGTGGACCGCCCAATTCCAGAGTATTTTTAATTGTTAATCAACACAAAAATATAAAATCTGGAGAATGGTAAGTTTTGCAACATGACAAAAAATACCCTAATCTTTAAAAAAAACGCTTACAATCTGAATCAGATTTGGCACAGAACTTGTCCAACAAGTGGCGAAACATGTAAAGAATGTTTATGGTCACTCTCTCTATTATCAGGGGTTATTGTAATATTATCATAGCTGCTTCCCGTTTGTGCTAGTCCAACTTCACAATTCTGTGCATCATTGCAAATGAATGTGTTATCAAATAGGTGAACTTCCCAGCCGGTAAATCCTTCGGAGATGTGATGCATATGACTGACATCAAGTTTGCACTTAGCAATGATATCATGCCTACCCAGATCATCTGGTTAAGACATCGTGCTGACATCAAAAACTGATGCAGGGAACCCGCCCCAAAGGTATTCTACCAATTCTACAGAAATCTACATCGGATTGACATAGGGTTGCTGGCTGGGCTTATACAGCAACTTCTCCAGCATTAATGCGAACATTTTTTTTTTATGAAGTTGGAGCCGCATAGGGTCATGGTAAAAGTAAGTTACCGTAGCAATGATTTTTACAGTAACTATTGTGGCAAAATTACACAGTGAGGTAAAGTGATAGGATGCAAAAATAAGAGACATCTGACCATATAAATATAAGGATACAATATCAGATCTTACCTACGTCAAATGAGGTATCATAATATTTGTCAGGCTGAAACAGGTATTCAGCTTTCAAACTATTGGCCTCAATCATTATATTCTGAAATAGAAATTACAAACAAAACCACTGTTTTCCTTCTGTAAACCACGACATGTAAAGTGTAGAATACAATATAAATTGGTGATACGTCCAAATGTGTTTTTCACTGGTGCTGATAAATTGGGGATATGTCCCGTGAGAGTTAACTCATCCAGAAGTCAATCAGGATTCGTGAGCGACCAGTGACAGCAGCCAATGAAATCGTCTATTTTAAGAGTGGTTTCCATAGATTTAGTGAACGCAGAACGCGAGATCACGAATTCACAAACAAAGGAATAAAAGGAAGTCTTGAATTTGAACCTAGAGGGATAGCATTTATTGCATCAACCAGGAGATTTGACTGCGATCAGTCAAACACTTGAACAGCTGACGTTTGTTTACATTTTGTATAGTATGGATGGTTCAACCTTGGCATTTGACATCGGAAAAAGCTAGAGAAATGATTGACAAGAGTGTAATGGACAGATCTAGTTCAGAGGAGGCTTCCGATCATGAGGGAAATCAAGATCTGGATCTAGATGCTTCCGAAAATGAGTGGTTCGATGGTGCTTGTTCTAGGTCAATTCAGAGATTGAGTCGGATGGTGATTCTGATATCACTGTAACAGAACCTTTATCACCTTTATCTTCCTTATCTCTTGATGGATTTTATTGAAATTTGTTTCAAACAAGAGAGAACTGGACCCGCAATAAACAAAGTAGAAGAAAAATGTTGTCATTGTTTTTAAATATCTTTTACGCACAGATGAGTCTCAATGCAGTGACCAAGTTTTGTTGACCTTAAATTTTTTGTTCACACTAACAGCATGAAAAAATATTTTCTGACATAGTTTTTCCATCTCAAATGTTCATTTCTGAAAAGCTTATCCAATTCCCTTTATTTTGACATATACTATGTTTTGTTTTATCCATAAATAAATGAACAATAAGAATTTTTCCCTTCCCTGGTTGAGTGAAGATTTCACTGCTGAAAACAAACACTGCGAAAATCCCTCCAAACTTCTGCATTGAAAGAGTTAAGGGCCCCTCCTGGATTAGAGGACCTGAAACTTAAGCTTTGAAGATTAGTTTCATGGTAGATCCACTATCGCTAATGAAAGTGCTAATGGCATGTGACAGTGGCAGTAGACTACATTTAATATTGGTCAGCAATACAGCTGTTGATGACCAGTGCCAACTGGAAGCCATGGACAAGCATATCAGATACCTTATCATTGACCAGCATTGCTGAACACTGAACTGGTACTCCAGAAAACTTGTGGAAGTTCCATGCAATAGAGTCAACTCTGCAAAACATAGCGATACATCATAATGTGGCATGTCTTTCGCAGAGTGGTGCCAATGAGTTGTTTGAGAAAATGGACAAATGAGGGAATTAATTTTATAAATAAATATGTATGGATTGACATGCAGGAAATCAGCTATCCTCACCTAACATCTCATGGGTGGAGAGAGAAAGAGAAATAAAGAAAGCATGGGAGAGGAAGAGAGATAAAGAAAGCACGAGAGCGGAAGAGAAATAAAGAAAGCATGAGATTGAGAGAGAAAGAGAGATAAAGAAAGCACGAGAGCGGAAGAGAAATAAAGAAAGCATGAGAGAGAAAGAGAGATAAAGAAAGCAAGAGAGAGAGAGGGAAACACAGAGAAGGAAAGAAAGAGAGAGAAAGACAGACAGACCCAGAAAGAGGGTGAGAGACGGACACACAGACAGAGAGAGAAAAAGAAACAGAAAGAAAAACTGATTTGGTGTAACAAACATACTGAAAGATTCATATAATAGTCTGTTCAGAGACAACAGGCAAACAATGATCCAGGAATGTGGGGCAATCCTGATACTACTATTCCAGCTGTCCCATGATTGAAAGGATCAGATATGTGGTTTGTGTACAGACAATTGGTAAGATTTATCTGTATCTAGAAAGATATTCCTTTGATATTTCTGAATGCCTGTATACCATTTTTTCAATAATTCTGTTAACTGAATCTTCATCTCACACTTCCCTGCCACGATCAACACAAATATGAAAATGTTAAATTAACCTAGCAGGATGAGCCAGGTTTCTTGTACAAGTTGGAGTACAGTGACTTTTGTGCATAAAAATTGATCATTCCAATGTCAGGTCATGTCTCGAAAGTCAAAATCTTCAAACGAACTGTTTGAAACTCAGCCAGCATCCCTATGTCATTCTGACACAGATTTGTATAAGATTTCCACAGGATTGGTAGGATTACTGCAGGGGTGCATTCCCTACATCAAATTGATATTGGCGCAATGCCATATGCAGTGGATCTACATAAGAACGGTGTCGTTCCTCTTTGCAAACTTGATGTCAATCCTATGCGTCACATTTGCCAACAGTTGCAGGCTGGGAAATTATCTGAAAGGATCATTTCTTGGGAATACTTTATCACTTGCAAATACAAAGACAAAATGCGACTAAACTGATGGTGCCAGGCAATCACTTACTTTTCCACTCCTTCCATTAAATATTTGTAGGTTTTTGACAGCAGAACACCACCTCCCCAGCAGGCCTGCAGAGACAATGTGAGAAACCTGTCAGGTTACACATTTATACAAAAATATTCAAAAAGGCACTGTCAGTAAAAACATCACAATGATTATAATTTAAGTCAGGCTTAATATGTTCACTGCCATAGACTGTAAAACATGATATACTTGCAATCAATAGTGTGTCTTAAAAAAAACAGCATCAACACTGATTTTCTCAAAAACTGTCTGATTCATTTTAAATTCTGTGTGGGCTCATAATTCACACCAAACCTCATGGAACTGAATTTTTATCTGTTAGACCGTAGCCTGATTATGAGTTGGCTATAATAATTAAATCACACTAATTATAAAAAAAACAGTTTTACCATGCAGAACTGGGTGAAGTATTGCAAATGTGTGGACTTATGTGCGTGGGGTATTGTTTGCTGCGTATTCACTCATCATTTTTCTGTTCAAGGTTAACACACAATTCTGATGCTGTATTGATTTTGTGATTAATAATCTCATTGCTAAAACAGAAGAGGAACTTACATCTGAGTGGAGCCACACCCCATGTCTTTTACATACATCACTCAGTTCAGGTAGGGGGTCAAAGGCTCCATACACAGTGGATCCACAGGTTGCCATGACAAACAATGGTACAAAACCCTGAAAGTAACCCAGACATGAATATTAAAATTTTGAAAGTAACCCAGACATGAATATTAAAATTTTGAAAGTAACCCAGGTATTTATATTACAATTCTGAATGTAACCTCAGACATTTAAAACTTAAAACTCTGAAAATAACTGAGACATTTATATCACAGACCGGAAGGTAATCAAGAGATTCACATTAAAGCCCTAAAATTAACTTAGGCATTCAAGGTGAACTCCTCAACTGAAACCGAGACATTTATGTTAAAATTCTGAAAGCAACCTATTTATTTACATTAAACCCCTGAAGTAACCCTGATAATTATATTCAAACCTGGAAAGCAAACCCGGGATTCAAAATGAAGTCCCAACAGTAACTCAGGCACTTAAAATCCTGAAAGGAACCCAGACTCCCAGACAAAAATCATGAAAATGACCCAAAGATTTCTGTTAAAGTCCTGAAAATAAATCCAGGCACTTATATATCAAAGCCATGAAACTAATTTCGACATTTCTGTCAGTCATTTTTGACACTTTTGAGATATTAAGAAAAAAAATGCTTCTTTTCCTGTGCTTTGGTGACTTATGCCATTATAATTCTATTGGATGATTACATTTTCCTATAGACGCATTTCTTTTTCTATGATATTATCTGATAGCCCTCATGCTCAGGAATGTAAGGGACCGTAAGTTGTCTTTTGGTACAAGTCCGGCATATGCTATTATTGTAGAGCAGTGATGATATTGTAGCTACTAATCAGTATTATGAGACTACTGTCACACCTGCGTTATACTTTATGTGTTTAGGTCTTTATTTTAGGAGGTTCGCTGCTCTTGGCATTAACATCTCACTTTTCTTAATTTTATTTTTCTCGTTTTTGTTTCTGAGTGTTTCTGTGGCAGGGATAAGTTTTTTGAATTTTGCCCGCACAGCAGCCTTTTTAGCCTGCTCTTCTTGACCTTCAACTGAAAAGGCATCCTTAACGTGCGCAATGCGCACATGGACCTCAAAGTTTTCATCCTTATTTGAGAAGACTAGGTGCCCGATCCTACCCGTCACAGGATCAGAGACAGGAATTTTTCCCCCAAAAAAATTCCAACATGCCTGCACCAACCAGGGATCAAACCCGGTACATTTGGCTTGAGAGACGAGACACTTGCCTCTAGACCAACATGTCCTCCTGCCTTATGTCACGAGTGGAGTGAGTGCAATTAAGGGGATTGCTACAGAGCGGGTGTAGAGTAAGAAAGGCTCACGGTAGGCAAGTCAGTTAAGCGTGCTGTTGTGAGTAGTGGGGGGGTCTGAATGAGGCGAAAGCGCTGTATTACTATCACTGCAAGTTAGAAGGTCCTACGGAGCGGACCTGTGAATAAGAGCCCATCGGGCGGACATAAGGGGAACAGTCGAGAAGACTAGTGAGAGAGTCTTTCCAGTAATGACTGGTACGTAGAATGTTGATTGATTATTATGATTGATGTATTATATTATATTCGTCTATTACCATGATGTAAATAAGTATATGTGAGGAATGTGGAAGTCCTTGATATTGGATATAGCAATGTGCGCCATGAGCGATAGATGAAAGTGAGTTCATGGATTTGTAGCGCGAGTGAGTAGTGTGTACTCCGATGGAAGTGTGTTACCGTAAGATGTGTGGTGAGTGAAAGGTGAACTAGTGTGTGTACGCTTCATGGGTTGTAAGGAGAGGTGGAGTGAATAGAAATGGTAGGGTATTATACCAATGTAATGTTATTCTTGTAGGTGTCGAGGACGGGCCGCAGAGCCACCTCGATGAGCACAGGGGATAGGCCAGCATAGGGCCGGAGGCCACACATAGGCCAGAAGTGAGGCTGTCAGTGCAGGACAGTAGAAGCACATAAAGTCGTGGCAGTCAGGCCATGGACAGGGACGTAGATATGAGCGTGAATGTGATAATGCACTATTGCCATGTTGAGGGGAGAATGTACTATTGAAATAATAATGTCTATTGAAATGATAATGTCTATTGAAATGATAAGGTGTTATTGCCCTGCTGAGGTGCTAGGGGAGTGCTAAGGTGTATGACAATAGGAAGGTGATATTGAGAGACTGCGGTGCCAGTGAATTATTAATGTGCTATTAAGACCCTGAGGGGAGAGGCTGAGGCCGAAGTGCCTTTAGGAGTAACTACCGGATTGTGGATCCGAGGGAGAGTGTGTGTGAGAATAAGGCCGTTGTACGGCAGTTAATTGCAATAATATAATGTATGTAATTGCGCTATTATTTGTATAATTATGTTTAATAAATGTGTGAGTCTGATGGATTGTTCTGTTAAGTGTTAACTTGTTTGTTCGTGATTGTTGTCCTGTCATAACTTATTACATCTCCCAGTCTGGGATTTGTGACACCTTATACTTTACTCTGTCAATGGGACATAAGAAATATAATTTTCATAGGTGACAGAAATTCTTGCCATATCTGAGAGTAAATGCAAGCCCATTAAAGTGTAACTATAAGACAGTACTTTACTGGACTGGCCTTTACCCTCAGACATGGCAAGAGTTTCTTTTTACATACAAAACTTATATTTCTCATGTCCCCCCGACATCCTAAATACAGAACTCTCCTGTAAAAATAAAGGACAGTTGGCAGGTCTCCAGTATAAATGAATGAACAGAACTAATTTTAAAGCAGAGCTCAACACTCGCTAGGCCTACCATGAAAGAGCTCAATTTCAAAGGACCTATTTTTACAGGGGATGAAGTTTTACATCAAATTAACGTATTCCTTTACCAAAAACACATTTTTAGTCAGAAATATTTGAATTAGGTTTATAGTGCTCCTTGTTTTTCAACAGAAAATATAAAATTCCTTCGAGGAGTTTATAGAACATTTGGTAAAATAGGGTTGTCATCTGTATACACTTGTGCAGTTTCATGATAGAGTTTAGACCTCTCCAAAAAGGACGAAAAAGTCGGAGTGTAGCGACCAATGTTTTGGCCGAACATGAACAATAAATCTGGCAAATGCCGGAAGTAGATAGGCGAACGGTTAGAAGGAGAAGGTTCACGTGAAAAGCAACACACTATTGACAGCAGAAAGAAGGAATTAGATTTAGGCCTAGGGAAGGAGAGTCTTGAGTAACTTACGGTAATTGTAACACTACATTGGTGACCCCGACGTGATCTGAACACGCAACCTTCTGATTGGTGACCCCGACATTCGACACGCTATGGAGAAAACTCCGGAAATCGCTGCCGCCTCTCTTAAACTACCAGACTTCTGGTCCAGGTCACCCGAGGTCTGGTTCGCTCGTATCGAGGCCCAGTTTGGGACAAAAGGAATATCGTCCGACCAAACAAAGTACGACTACGTAGTTAGTACGCTCAACGCAGACACTGCTGAAGAGATTCAGCACTTGCTTGTCAATCCTCCCACAGACAATAAATATGGGTCCATTAAAAAACTCCTTCTCAAAGTGTTCGGTAAATCTCAGGCCAAAAAGGACCAAGAACTATTGAACCTCAATGGCTTGGGGGATAGACGCCCTACAGCCCTCCTACGACGCATCAGTGCCTTAAATGATGACCCGCAAACATTGAAGAGAGCACTCTTTCTTGCCAACCTCCCGAACGACATGCGTACGATTCTTGCGGCACGTCAGATCACTGATATCGATGCCTTAGCCGAAGCAGCGGACAGCATTTGGGAGGTTCGTCAACAGGGAATTTCGCAAATCCATACTACTTCGGACCTTGATCCGAGCGTATACGAGGAGCAAGCGTCTCCATCGGTGGAGGCTCTCAATACAGGCAGATCACGGCGTCAGAAACCTCGGTTTCCACAGAGGGAACCAACTTCCTCGAGATCGAAGCAGCCTACTACTAGATCTGGTGTATGTTTCTACCATGACAAGTTTGGACCAGAGGCCCGCCGTTGTCAACCTGGATGCAAATTCGCTTCTCTCGTTCCAGCCCATCAAAGCAACCCATCGGCGGGAAACGGCTCAGCCGGCCGTTAAGCGTGGCAGCGGCTGGCACTTTTAGCACTCCCAACACGTTCTCCGTTTCTGACCGTTCGACTGGCACAACTTACCTCGTAGATACAGGAGCGGAAGTGTCGGTCTATCCGGCGTCCTTGCTGGACCGCAAGCGCACACGAGCTTCCTCAACCCTGTCAGCAGCAAATGGCACATCCATTAACACATGGGGCCAGCGACAGCTTTCATTGACTTTGGGGGGACACGACCAGGTTTATAAACACAAGTTCTTCCTTGCTGATGTGACTCGCCCAATACTAGGTGCAGATTTCTTCACTAGCAATAACATTGTTATAGATCTGAAGGGGCGACGCTTACTGCCTTTAGAGAACGTCTTCATTACCCTCAAGGAAAGTGGCGGCCCCCTTTCCCTGTCAGGTTTGTCTGTATCCCCTCGCAGTGTTTATTCGGATCTCCTCATCCAGCACTTTCCGGAGGTCACCATCCCATGTTTCAAAACAGACGTAAACAAACACGGTGTAGAGCACCACATTACTACAAGCGGACCCCCAGTACACGCACGAGCTCGCAGACTGGACACTCAGAAACTCAAGGTGGCAAAAGACGAATTTCTCAAAATGAAGCAGATGGGCATAATTCGACGATCAAAGTCACCTTGGTCATCACCTCTACACATGGTCCCAAAACAGGATGGCAGCTGGAGACCTTGTGGGGACTATAGGCAGTTGAACACTCAGACGGTGGATGACAGATACCCGTTGCCTCACATTCAGGACTTCAACGGCCATTTGGCGGGTTGCAAAGTTTTCTCTAAAGTGGACCTCATCAGGGGGTACAACCAGATTCCGATGGCTGATTCTTCCATTGCCAAGACAGCCATCATTACACCATTCGGCCTCTGGGAATTCACAAAGATGCCTTTTGGGTTGAAAAATGCCGCCCAAGCATTCCAACGTCTGATGGACAGTATATTGCGAGATCTCCCTTTTGCATTTGCATACATCGATGATATCCTAGTCGCCAGCCACTCCGAGGATGAACACCTCTGTCACCTACAGCAGGTTTTCCAGCTCCTATCTGACAATGGTTTAGTTTTAAACAGATCTAAGTGCCTGTTCGGAGTGACGGAACTGGATTTTCTCGGCCACAGAGTCAATGCTCAGGGGATACTTCCATTACCTGACCGTATCTCAGCCCTACAAGACTGCAGTGCTCCAACAGATCGAACCGCTTTGCAAAGATTTTTAGGTATGGTCAACTATTACCAT
Source organism: Onchidella celtica (assembly GCA_963931925.1). Classification (NCBI taxonomy): domain Eukaryota; kingdom Metazoa; phylum Mollusca; class Gastropoda; order Systellommatophora; family Onchidiidae; genus Onchidella; species Onchidella celtica. The sequence goes on from OZ007582.1 coordinate 44,786,509, forward strand.
AGATTCCTACCTCATATAGCGGCGCGTTTGGCACCTTTGCATGCTCAAGCTAGTGGAAAAGGAAAAAAGTTACACTGGACGGATGAGTGCCAAAGGGCGTTTGACAAGGCCAAAGATGCCCTCGGTGAAGCCACACTGCTGCATCACCCAGATCCAGAGGCTGCCACTAGTGTAACCGTTGACGCTTCAGAGGTGGCCATAGGAGCGCAACTAGAACAACGCCAAGGCCAACACTGGGTACCCCTCGCATTTTTCTCTCGCAAGCTGTTGGAGGCAGAGAAAAAGTACAGTGCTTTCGACAGAGAGCTACTTGCGGCGTATGGCGCTATAAAGCACTTTTGACATTTTTTGGAAGGACGCGTTTTCACCATATTCACGGATCACAAGCCTTTAACTATGGCGCTACAATCACGGTCGGATCGTTCACCCAGACAGACCCGTCAACTCTCCTACATTGCAGAATTCACATCACACATTCAGCATATTAAAGGAAAGTTTAATGTAGTGGCGGACGCGCTGTCTCGCATCGGCTCTATACACCCAACCACGGATGTCATGTATCAATCAGACGAAGACACCCTGACAAAGACCTCTCGGGATTTGGACTTGATTGAGGTGAACAGCGTTGTTGTGGGCAGTTTCAGTGATCTTGCTAGGGATCAACAAGCCTCAGGCGAGATGAACTCATACCGAACGTCTGACACAGGCCTTCAACTGGAAGACATCAATTTTGGCACATCTAGTCTTTTATGTGATGTGTCACTCGGAAAGCCAAGGCCCATTTTGCCAGGCAGTTGGACTCGGCCACTATTTCAACAGCTTCAAGGCCTCTCTCACCCCGGGGTCAAGCCGACAACCCAAACCATCTCCCACAGATTTGTCTGGCGTGGGATGAAAAGAGATATCCGTCAATGGTGCCAAGAATGCCATGCCTGCCAGACATGAAAGATCCATCGGCACACTCAAGCCCCGTTGCTGAAACGTCCTCCTCCATCGGACAGGTTTAGAAGCCTACACATTGACTTGGTAGATCCTCTACCCCCTAGTCAAGGAATGACATACATCCTGACCATCATTGACCGATTCACGAAGTGGCCAGACGCCATTCCCTTACGGGACTCTCAAACATCGACTTGCGTCTCTGCTCTTCTCCATCACTGGATAGCTAAGTTCGGTGTACCAGAAGAAATTACATCAGACCGGGGGACCCCAATTCACTTCTTCTCTGTGGAGGGAGTTCAACAAACTGCTTGGCATCGACCCACACAATACAACAGCTTACCATCCACAAGCGAACGGACTCGTAGAGCGTTTTCATCGCCAACTCAAGTCAGCTCTAAAGGCTCGGACTATTGGTCCACATTGGTTTGATGAGCTCCCTATCGTACTGTTAGGCATCCGTTCCTCGTGGAGAACAGACCCTGGATGTTCTCCAGCCGAGCTAGTTTTTGGCACAACTCTACAGTTACCGGGAGAATTCTTTCAACATCAGACAAATGAGCCAGATGCACTTTTTCTAAAACGCTTACGGGAGTGCATGCAAACCGTACAGCCAGCATCCACGTCGTTCCATGGACGGCAACCTAATTATATTCCTCGAAATTTGGCGACAACAGGATTTGTGTATGTGTGCAATGATGCACATCGCTCACCCCTACAACGACCATATGATGGTCCTTACGAAATCCTGCAAACACATGACAAATACTTTGTAATCAACATGAAAGGGCGTAGAGACAAAGTTTCCATAGACCGCCTCAAACCAGCGTTCATAGAGCAACCGAAGCCTCCATCAGCATACCCTTTGTCCGCAGACAAAGCAGCTGAACATTCAAACAATGCGTCTTCCAAATCGCCAGCTGCGCCCACATCATACAGGACGACAACGCGGTCAGGTCGTGTTTCTCGACTACCGCAGAAGTTCCTGTGAGGTTCAATCTTATTTCGCTTCGTACATGGTGTGCTGTCACACAGACAAAAGACTGCATCTGACAACATATCATGTACTCCACTGGGAGGGGGGTTGTGTAGCGACCAATGTTTTGGCCGAACATGAACAATAAATCTGGCAAACGCCGGAAGTAGATAGGCGAACGGTTAGAAGGAGAAGGTTCACGTGAAAAGCAACACACTATTGACAGCAGAAAGAAGGAATTAGATCTAGGCCTAGGGAAGGAGAGTCTTGAATAACTTACGGTAATTGTAACACTACAGGAGGGCCCGTGTGCACATTATGCTCGTTAAAGATGCCTTGGCAGTTGAAAGTTAAGAAGAGCAGGCCAAACAAGTGAATACACTTGTGTAGTTTCATGATAGGGCCAGGAATATTCTACAGTACAGAGGGGGAAAAAAAAAACAAGAATATATAGCTCTAACCTGTTTGAGGTCATCCTGGATCTTCTCCTCCAGATCCTCTGGCAGCATCTTTCTCCTGTCATCTGATTTGACGGGCACAACATTATCCAGGCCAAAGCCCAGGTAATTTGCAGCCTGCTTCATTGAATAGTGACCCTAGGATAGAAAGTACTGCAATGAACATTACTCTAAACAACAACATAAAAAAAGACCCAAAACCAATAAAAACAATTTTGGGCACTGGATTATTATATAAACATCAGAAACAATCAAATATTCCATGTAAAATGCCATTTACAAAGTCCTAGAATGGGCAAGGCCTCATCACAGATATTCGCCTTCCTAATGGCTTTATGCTTGAACAAGGGGAGGAGGCTAAGCAGATAAAAAGTGTACATCGAGGGGGGGGGGGGTAAAAAATTGCCAAAATCGAGCTTACATTCATGGGCTATATCTTATCTTATCATTACACATCTGCCCTTCGATGACAAAACACCGCATATTCAAAATAAAATCACATTGACCAAATGCCCCAGAATGAGATATTTTTTAGCCTAGGTCACATGCCTGTATCTACTAAAGTGGGAACTTCACAGTGATTTAGTTCATGTAGCTTGTTCTAATTTCTTCCTATTTCTGACAACCCAGAACGCTTTTTGGCTCTCCTGTAAGATTTGGAATTCTGCACATGCCACGTTTTGTTAACAGAGGGTACCGGTAGATATATCAAAACAAGGACACAATGACGAAAGGCGGAAAATGTGGACTTTGAACCTGCCAACAGCACCAGCCAACCACCCACCTATCACATCAGACTTATTTATTTTTCGTATCTTCCGTGTACATTGTTTGTGTGGGCAAGTCCTTAACTTTAGGTTTAGGAGAGGAATTCCCAAACAGACCACTGACAGGAGCAAGGCCGGATATGCCAGTTAATCAAACAAGGAAGTGGGAAGACAGGCTGTGTTGTTTTGTCTGCGGCATGTTTAAAAGTAGGTGTGGCAAAATGTCTGTGAACTTATCCCAGTAAGATGGTATAGACTGTATGGTAATGCAGTCAGTGTAACTGTTTGATTATTTTGAGGCAGGTGTGGTAAAGTATTCCTGAACCTATCCTAGAGGTATGGTCAGCCAGTCAGTTTTGCTGATTGTTCTGACTATGGAATGTTTTGAGTGGTGAAGTATTCCTGAACCCTTCCCAGAAACATAGCACAGTATGTATGGTTAGCCAGTCGGTTCAACTGAGGCATTCCTATACAAGTGTTCCAAAGGAAAAACATGCAGTCCAAATGATTTTAATTACACTTATAAATGATGTTTGTACAATTTCCTACAACTGAGTATTTTTCTATATCTCATACACTTTTTCTGAGCTTTAGTTGGTTAACTTTCACAGTGGGCAGTGTAGGGCTGGCAGTCCTCTTAAACACATTTGTGGGAGGTGACTTTGTTCATGTTTGTTCATGTTACAGTGAATCTCTCACCATGGCTCTTGACTCACAACTTATGTCTATTATACAGAAGCCCAAATGGAAGTTTTACAGAGGTAAGAATCAAACTGTGACAAAATATCTGGGCATCTGTGAATAATTATAGTAAATGCCTGATGAATCAGTAGTTATAAACACTGGGTTTGGAATGATGACATGAGATAAATATCTGGTTCACTTGTGTAAACACAAGTCACAATGTCACATGACATGCTCTGAGAGTCAGAAGAATGTGCTGATCTAGAAGAAATACCTCTGTTTTCTGGCTGTCTTTAAATCCCCTTGGCCTGTCTCACCCATCCATTTATACAGAGTGAACAAATCTAAGTAAGTGAGTGACTGAGTGAGTGAATGAATGTGTGTGTATGTGTGCTGTGTGAAGGGGGGAGGGGGGGAGAGAGAGAGAGAGAGAGAAGGGAGAAAAAGAGAAAGGATGAGAGACAAAGGCAGAGAGAGAGAAATATTGAAAGGACAAAAGAAAAAGAAAGACAGAAAAAAGGGACAGGAGAAAAAGACAGAGAAAGAGATAGAGATAGAATGACAGAAAAAGACAGAAAGAGAAAGAGAAAGGACAGGAGTAAAAGACAAAGGAAGACAGAGAGAAAGAAAGAGGAAGGACGAGAGAAAAAGATCAAGAAAGAGAGAGGGGGAGAAAAGACAAGAGAAAAAGACAGGAAGAGAGAGGGAGAAAAGACAAGAGAAAAAGATCAAGAAAGAGAGAGGGAGAAAAGACAAGAGAAAAAGATCAAGAAAGAGAGAGGGGGAGAAAAGACAAGAGAAAAAGACAGGAAGAGAGAGGGAGAAAAGACAAGAGAAAAAGACAGAAAGAGAGAGGGAGAAAAGACAAGAGGAAAAGACAGGGAGAGAGAGGGAGAAAAGACAAGAGAAAAAGACAGGGAGAGAGAGGGAGAAAAGACAAGAGAAAAAGATCAAGAAAGAGAGAGGGAGAAAAGACAAGAGAAAAAGACAGGAAGAGAGAGGGAGAAAAGACAAGAGAAAAAGACAGGAAGAGAGAGGGAGAAAAGACAAGAGAAAAAGATCAAGAAAGAGAGAGGGGGAGAAAAGACAAGAGAAAAAGACAGGAAGAGAGAGGGAGAAAAGACAAGAGAAAAAGACAGAAAGAGAGAGGGAGAAAAGACAAGAGGAAAAGACAGGGAGAGAGAGGGAGAAAAGACAAGAGAAAAAAACAGGAAGAGAGAGGGAGAAAAGACAAGAGAAAAAGATCAAGAAAGAGAGAGGGAGAAAAGACAAGAGAAAAAGACAGGGAGAGAGAGGGAGAAAAGACAAGAGAAAAAGACAGGGAGAGAGAGGGAGAAAAGACAAGAGAAAAAGACAGGGAGAGAGAGGGAGAAAAGACAAGAGAAAAAGACAGGAAGAGAGAGGGAGAAAAGACAAGAGAAAAAGATCAAGAAAGAGAGAGGGAGAAAAGACAAGAGAAAAAGACAGGAAGAGAGAGGGAGAAAAGACAAGAGAAAAAGATCAAGAAAGAGAGAGGGAGAAAAGACAAGAGAAAAAGATCAAGAAAGAGAGAGGGAGAAAAGACAAGAGAAAAAGATCAAGAAAGAGAGAGGGAGAAAAGACAAGAGAAAAAGACAGGAAGAGAGAGGGAGAAAAGACAAGAGAAAAAGATCAAGAAAGAGAGAGGGAGAAAAGACAAGAGAAAAAGATCAAGAAAGAGAGAGGGGGAGAAAAGACAAGAGAAAAAGACAGGAAGAAAGAGGGAGAAAAGACAAGAGAAAAAGACAGAAAGAGAGAGGGAGAAAAGACAAGAGGAAAAGACAGGGAGAGAGAGGGAGAAAAGACAAGAGAAAAAGACAGGGAGAGAGAGGGAGAAAAGACAAGAGAAAAAGATCAAGAAAGAGAGAGGGAGAAAAGACAAGAGAAAAAGACAGGAAGAGAGAGGGAGAAAAGACCAGAGAAAAAGATCAAGAAAGAGAGATCGGGAGAAAAGACAAGAGAAAAAGACAGGAAGAGAGAGGGAGAAAAGACAAGAGAAAAAGACAGAAAGAGAGAGGGAGAAAAGACAAGAGGAAAAGACAGGGAGAGAGAGGGAGAAAAGACAAGAGAAAAAAACAGGAAGAGAGAGGGAGAAAAGACAAGAGAAAAAGATCAAGAAAGAGAGAGGGAGAAAAGACAAGAGAAAAAGACAGGGAGAGAGAGGGAGAAAAGACAAGAGAAAAAGACAGGGAGAGAGAGGGAGAAAAGACAAGAGAAAAAGACAGGGAGAGAGAGGGAGAAAAGACAAGAGAAAAAGACAGGAAGAGAGAGGGAGAAAAGACAAGAGAAAAAGATCAAGAAAGAGAGAGGGAGAAAAGACAAGAGAAAAAGACAGGAAGAGAGAGGGAGAAAAGACAAGAGAAAAAGATCAAGAAAGAGAGAGGGAGAAAAGACAAGAGAAAAAGATCAGGAAAGAGAGAGGGAGAAAAGACAAGAGAAAAAGATCAAGAAAGAGAGAGGGAGAAAAGACAAGAGAAAAAGACAGGAAGAGAGAGGGAGAAAAGACAAGAGAAAAAGATCAAGAAAGAGAGAGGGAGAAAAGACAAGAGAAAAAGATCAAGAAAGAGAGAGGGAGAAAAGACAAGAGAAAAAGATCAAGAAAGAGAGAGGGAGAAAAGACAAGAGAAAAAGACAGGAAGAGAGAGGGAGAAAAGACAAGAGAAAAAGATCAAGAAAGAGAGAGGGAGAAAAGACAAGAGAAAAAGATCAAGAAAGAGAGAGGGGGAGAAAAGACAAGAGAAAAAGACAGGAAGAAAGAGGGAGAAAAGACAAGAGAAAAAGACAGAAAGAGAGAGGGAGAAAAGACAAGAGGAAAAGACAGGGAGAGAGAGGGAGAAAAGACAAGAGAAAAAGACAGGGAGAGAGAGGGAGAAAAGACAAGAGAAAAAGATCAAGAAAGAGAGAGGGAGAAAAGACAAGAGAAAAAGACAGGAAGAGAGAGGGAGAAAAGACCAGAGAAAAAGATCAAGAAAGAGAGATCGGGAGAAAAGACAAGAGAAAAAGACAGGAAGAGAGAGGGAGAAAAGACAAGAGAAAAAGACAGAAAGAGAGAGGGAGAAAAGACAAGAGGAAAAGACAGGGAGAGAGAGGGAGAAAAGACAAGAGAAAAAAACAGGAAGAGAGAGGGAGAAAAGACAAGAGAAAAAGATCAAGAAAGAGAGAGGGAGAAAAGACAAGAGAAAAAGACAGGGAGAGAGAGGGAGAAAAGACAAGAGAAAAAGACAGGGAGAGAGAGGGAGAAAAGACAAGAGAAAAAGACAGGGAGAGAGAGGGAGAAAAGACAAGAGAAAAAGACAGGAAGAGAGAGGGAGAAAAGACAAGAGAAAAAGATCAAGAAAGAGAGAGGGAGAAAAGACAAGAGAAAAAGACAGGAAGAGAGAGGGAGAAAAGACAAGAGAAAAAGATCAAGAAAGAGAGAGGGAGAAAAGACAAGAGAAAAAGATCAGGAAAGAGAGAGGGAGAAAAGACAAGAGAAAAAGATCAAGAAAGAGAGAGGGAGAAAAGACAAGAAAAAAAGACAGGAAGAGAGAGGGAGAAAAGACAAGAGAAAAAGATCAAGAAAGAGAGAGGGAGAAAAGACAAGAGAAAAAGACAGGAAGAGAGAGGGAGAAAAGACAAGAGAAAAAGATCAAGAAAGAGAGAGGGGGAGAAAAGACAAGAGAAAAAGACAGGAAGAGAGAGGGAGAAAAGACAAGAGAAAAAGACAGAAAGAGAGAGGGAGAAAAGACAAGAGGAAAAGACAGGGAGAGAGAGGGAGAAAAGACAAGAGAAAAAAACAGGAAGAGAGAGGGAGAAAAGACAAGAGAAAAAGATCAAGAAAGAGAGAGGGAGAAAAGACAAGAGAAAAAGACAGGGAGAGAGAGGGAGAAAAGACAAGAGAAAAAGACAGGGAGAGAGAGGGAGAAAAGACAAGAGAAAAAGACAGGAAGAGAGAGGGAGAAAAGACAAGAGAAAAAGATCAAGAAAGAGAGAGGGAGAAAAGACAAGAGAAAAAGACAGGAAGAGAGAGGGAGAAAAGACAAGAGAAAAAGATCAAGAAAGAGAGAGGGAGAAAAGACAAGAGAAAAAGATCAGGAAAGAGAGAGGGAGAAAAGACAAGAGAAAAAGATCAAGAAAGAGAGAGGGAGAAAAGACAAGAAAAAAAGACAGGAAGAGAGAGGGAGAAAAGACAAGAGAAAAAGATCAAGAAAGAGAGAGGGAGAAAAGACAAGAGAAAAAGACAGGAAGAGAGAGGGAGAAAAGACAAGAGAAAAAGATCAAGAAAGAGAGAGGGGGAGAAAAGACAAGAGAAAAAGACAGGAAGAGAGAGGGAGAAAAGACAAGAGAAAAAGACAGAAAGAGAGAGGGAGAAAAGACAAGAGGAAAAGACAGGGAGAGAGAGGGAGAAAAGACAAGAGAAAAAAACAGGAAGAGAGAGGGAGAAAAGACAAGAGAAAAAGATCAAGAAAGAGAGAGGGAGAAAAGACAAGAGAAAAAGACAGGGAGAGAGAGGGAGAAAAGACAAGAGAAAAAGACAGGGAGAGAGAGGGAGAAAAGACAAGAGAAAAAGACAGGAAGAGAGAGGGAGAAAAGACAAGAGAAAAAGATCAAGAAAGAGAGAGGGAGAAAAGACAAGAGAAAAAGATCAAGAAAGAGAGAGGGAGAAAAGACAAGAGAAAAAGATCAAGAAAGAGAGAGGGAGAAAAGACAAGAGAAAAAGATCAAGAAAGAGAGAGGGAGAAAAGACAAGAGAAAAAGACAGGAAGAGAGAGGGAGAAAAGACAAGAGAAAAAGACAGGAAGAGAGAGGGAGAAAAGACAAGAGAAAAAGATCAAGAAAGAGAGAGGGAGAAAAGACAAGAGAAAAAGATCAAGAAAGAGAGAGGGAGAAAAGACAAGAGAAAAAGATCAAGAAAGAGAGAGGGTGAGAAAAGACAAGAGAAAAAGATCAAGAAAGAGAGAGGGAGAAAAGACAAGAGAAAAAGACAGGAAGAGAGAGGGAGAAAAGACAAGAGAAAAAGACAGAAAGAGAGAGGGAGAAAAGACAAGAGAAAAAGATCAAGAAAGAGAGAGGGAGAAAAGACAAGAGAAAAAGATCAAGAAAGAGAGAGGGAGAAAAGACAAGAGAAAAAGATCAAGAAAGAGAGAGGGAGAAAAGACAAGAGAAAAAGATCAAGAAAGAGAGAGGGAGAAAAGACAAGAGAAAAAGATCAAGAAAGAGAGAGGGAGAAAAGACAAGAGAAAAAGATCAAGAAAGAGAGAGGGAGAAAAGACAAGAGAAAAAGATCAAGAAAGAGAGAGGGAGAAAAGACAAGAGAAAAAGACAGGGAGAGAGAGGGAGAAAAGACAAGAGAAAAAGACAGGGAGAGAGAGGGAGAAAAGACAAGAGAAAAAGACAGAAAGAGGGGGAGAAAAGACAAGAGGAAAAGACAGGAAGAGAGAGGGAGACAGGAAAAAAGAAAAACACAGGGAAAGAGAGAGAAAGTCAGACTGAGATATAAAAAAGGGTCTGCGATGGGAAATTCCTGATGACATGTATATATATAAGCCATGATGAGGGGCAGATTGTCACAAATCCCAGACTGGGAGATGTAATAAGTATGACAGGACAACAATCACGAACAAACAAGTTTAACACTTAACAGAACAACCCATCAGACTCACACATTTATTAAACATAATTATACATATAATAGCGCAATTACATACATTATATTATTGAAATGACTGCCGTACAACGGCCTTATTCTCACACATACTCTCCCTCGGATCCACAATCCGGTAGTTACTCCTAAAGGCACTTCGGCCTCAGCCTCTCCCCTCAGGGTCTTAATAGCACATTAATAATTTACTGGCACCGCAGTCTCTCAATATCACCTTCCTATTGTCATACACCTTAGCACTCCCCTAGCACCTCAGCAGGGCAATAACACATTATTATTTCCATAGCCATCAACATGGCAACAACATAGTATCAGTTCACTAGCCTATCAACATGGCAACAATATAGTATCTCATTCACTCTCATATCTACGTCCCTGTCCGTGGCCTGACTGCCACGACTTTATGTGCCTCTACTGTCCTGCACTGACAGCCTCACTTCTGGCCTATGTGTGGCCTCCGGCCCTATGCTGGCCTATCCCCTGTGCTCATCGAGGTGGCTCTGCGGCCCGTCCCCGACACCTACAAGAATAACATTACATTGGTATAATACCCTACCATTTCTATTCACTTCACCTCTCCTTACAACCCATGAAACGTACACACACTAGTTCACCTTTCACTCCCCACACATCTTACGGTAACACACTTCCATCGGAGTACACACTACTCACTCGCGCTACAAATCCATGAACTCACTTTCATCTATCGCTCGTGGCGCACATTGCTATATTCAATATCAAGGACTTCCACATTCCTCACATATACTTATTCACATCATGGTAATAGACGAATATAATATAATACATCAATCATAATAATCAATCAACGTTCTACATACCAGTCATAACTGGAAAGACTCTCACTAGTCTTCTCGACTGCTTCTAGCCTTTATGTCCGCCCGATGGGCTCTTATTCACAGGTCCGATCCGTAGGACCTTCTAACTTGCAGTGATAGTAATCCAGCGCTTTCGCCTCATTCAGACTTCCACACCACTCATACACGCACGCTTTTCCCACTTGTCTGCATGAGTTATTTTTACTCTTCCCCTTTCACGTCTTTCCTATCCGTCTGTCGTGAGCTCTTCTTATTCTACACCCGCTCTATAGCAATCCCCTTAATTGCACTCACTCCACTCGTGACACAGATGTTGGGCTGACAGAAATTAATGGGACGTTGGGGAAGGAAACTCATTCTGAAAGTAGATACACATCAAAACTTGCAGATGCCTTTTTTAAATCTTGCATTCTACTGTGCATACACCCCTCCACACTCTCATTACAATTCAAGAGCATAAAAAAAATTTAAGAAAACGCAATAATGAATTCATGTGTAAATACAGTAAAAGGAAAATTTTTTCCCCCCTTCTTAGAAGGCAGTTCCACCCAGTTCAAAAGCCACACAGAGAGACTACTTGCCTGGAATATTTCAGAGCATTTTGAAATTTATTGCTTATGGAGTGTGATGAAAGATTTCTCTCTGTGTTACAAGACGTGTCTCATTAATTTATAATTAAAGAATTCTTATACGTTGGGTTTTCAAGATTTCACTTGAAAATGTTACAAAATCTGCTTTTGAAATAATAAAGTTATATGTGATTTCTTTTGATAACTGTACAAAAAGTTTCTGGTGTAATGTAATTAAGGCTTCCTCCTTGCAAACTACAGGCCTGTACAAAGCTGTCAATGGGCCCGGAGACAAAATGGGAACTGCAGGCCCCATTTTAAAATGCTCATTAAATACTTTTGTAATTACTGCTAAATACATATGATTTATGTACGGGTACATTCATGTACATGGGGATACATGATGTACTTACATGCAACATAACAAAAATTTGCCCCCCCCCAAAGCATTCCTAATTCATAGATGTCCCCCAACAGTGAAAAAACAAGAAAAGAAAAACGACACTTTCATTTCCCCTACCAAATTGAAGAGATTTAACCAAGGATGCCAAATGATTTTTGCAAAAAAACCTGAAAAATGAACGTGTCATTGTGTTTGCACCAAAACAAACATTTTTTTAAAACAGTTTTTAAACTGATGACGAAAAAACCGGAAAGATCGGGACTGACGGAAAAACCGGACTTTTGGCATCCCTGTTTAACTCTATGATCAACAACTGACAATGTATGAAAGTGTCTCACTACATTCTGTTTTCTGGGTTCTGCCCATTCCTCATCACGGGTTCCTGCACTTTTCCCACACCCAACTTTACCTTTTTTTTCTTCTGAAGCCCAACATTTAATTTGCCCCAGGACACTTTACCCTTTTGCTGGTGCCAAAAAATTTTCATTTTGCAAAAAAATGTTCTGAATTCCTTACAAAAAGGCTTGGCATTTCTTGACTGCATGTAAAAAGAAAAGGTTGTATGTTGCAAAACCCCACGTGAGAAATAAAACTCAACGGGGTTTTGCAACATACAACCTTTTCTATTTGCCCAATTTTGACTTTGCTCATAGCCCTGCTGCGACCCCACAGTTTTCTGTGGTTTTTATGATATTTCGTGAATTGACTGCATGTAGCCAGTCATTGATCAAAAAGAGATACATCACCACACATTTTTACATACCCATACACAAAAAGCAACCACAAAACAAAACACTCACGTCACATACAACAAAAAAATTGCCAAAAAAGAAAAAAAAAAAAAAAGCCCGTCGTCTGCGGTCGCAGCACCTCTGCAAGTGAACTGGCACTAGGCCAGTGGCTCTCAACTTTTTTCAGTCAATCCCCACCTTACGCTCCGAACTTTCTTCAATCCCCCCCCCCCTCCCCCACCCATCCAAAAAATATCCATACTCAAACACAACGGATACATTTCACAAGAAACCCTTCTACACACAAATTATGTTGTCGAGCTTCTCAAAGCATCATTTACGACAATATACGTGTGTTGATTATTTATTAGAAAACAAAAAACATTCTTTATCAAGTGCACAAAAAATCTGCTTTTTCTGTTCATGAAACCCATGGACACATGCTGTTTGACAAGTCAGTGACTGCCATGTATTTGTCCCCAAATCGTCCTCCATACATGTCCCCCCGCCCCCACCCAAAGAATTGCCCCCTTCATCATTTTCATGCCCGGCACCCTTTCTCTGTTTTTGCTGCCCCCCCCCCCCCCCCAGAAATCAAACATCAAAATTGGAAATTACCCATGTGTGAGCACCACTGCTCTAGGCTGATACTCATGAGAAAAACTTCACAGCTCAGAAGGTGGGCCAGCAAACTACATGTGGGAAAGGCCAATCTAAAAGCTGATAAAGAAGGAGAAAGAGCTCAGAGATGAGAGACTGAGTACTCACAGCTGGGATGATGCAGGAGCATGACTCACAGCTGCTTACACTCACTTTTTTAAAACATTTTTTTCCCTTTGCTTACAAACATTTTTTTTTTCTTTTTTCATGCTGAGACAAGCTACTCCCATTTCATCTAAGTGCTATGTCCTGTGATTTGTTGGTTGCTGTCAGACTTCTACGGCTGTTAATTCGCTCTTTGCCTACTGTATCTATTTCAGAATCACAAGCCACATATCATCGGCTGGCTGTTGGAACCTGCTGAAACTAGCACGGATGGGAACTATTGACAGAAAAATTTCCTGAACTTACCAAGAAAAAAAGACATTAAAAATCCAGAAATCAGGAAATTTCCTGAGAATTCCCATACCCAAACTAGCCTTTGGGATGGTGGCATCGTAGTCTAACTACAAAGCCAAATAAAGAAAATACTGTGCTGTGTTCCCTGCTCAGATATAGCTTTCTATGTAACATACTTTAAGATACTACGGTCCCCCATCAACAGCCACTACAGTTCCCCATTAATAGCCTTTGAGTTTAGTTTTAAATAAGTTCCGACAGCCGACTGATGACCTATAGGACTAGCTGGTCTGTTGACTTGGAGAGTGTGTTGTCATGGATTATGATATTTAGTTGATTTTGACCAGCAACGTGTTTAGACAGGGAAGAACGAAATTCCTAATGAGACTTTTTTTTTATTCAATTCACTGAAACTGCGTTTCTCTTTTGTGGGTCAAAGTAAAAGAAAACAGGGACTGACTGTTGTCCAAAATGGATGCATCCACAAAATTTATTGTCAAAACTTGAGACAGTCCTCAAAGTTTTGAAATTTTTGGTCATGTAATCATGAAGTTTTAATTGCTTATGTGTTCATCCTCTAGCTCCATTATAACATGATAAATTCAGCGATTCCTTCAATCTGGGATGGTTTCAGTAATCAGAAACTTCTCGTTTCCTTGCAGAAATAGCTAAAACATCAGGGCTTCAAGTATATTATTACACAGGGTTTTCTCTTCACGAGAGAAATGGGAAAGGGTGAATCATGGGATATATACAAGAAATCTCTCTTTTTATCACCACTTGTCAGATATTCTGAATTGTGTACAAGATCAGAAGACTGAAAGTGAAGTAGCAAGTATGTATTTATGGAAAGAAATCCCTTATGCCAAATCACGAAACTCGGTTGTATCCGTAAAAAGAATTGGAAGGAACAGTCTTCACCAAAGACAGTGTGCTTATCTATTTACTGTGGTTTATTCCTCTGTTGGGCATGGGTCGACTGAAATTATTTAGAACCATTTGTAAGTTCTTACTCCCCCGGAAATGTACAAGTGGGTACTGTTTACAGCCATTACCTACTTTCCGCTCCATGCCAACAGTAGCTTCGTGGAGCCTCCAGTGTCTCGCGTTGCGAATCGACCAATAGTGATTTCTCTCTATACATACATACTCTCTGGGTAAAGTGAAAATAAAAAAAATAAAAACCCACAGAACTACTCACATCTTCTGACACATAACAACGTAACGGTGGTGACCCATATAGTCCTTTTTTCTTGATGTCTGGAAATTTCTTATATCTGGCTAGATGCAGTGCAAATATATTGGATGCAGAACCACCTGAAGGTGAATATGAGACAATGTTACTATTTGGACATAGTGAAAAATAAGCAGTTTTTATCATGGTTTCTCGAAGGCAAACAATGCATTTGGAGTTTGGGTTTTGAGTTCTTTTTGGATGTCCTCTTGCAGCTTGACCACCAGAGCTTGATCGATTAAAGTGTCACAAATAAAAATATAACGGGAAAAGTTCCGTATAGAAGTGATTTATTTGTAAAGTTCTCAGAATGTGTTTGCTATAGATCTAGAATGAATTTTGCAAATATGTTAAATATGTTAAAAATATTTAAATCAACTTGTAGATTTCAGCCTCCTTCAGAAAAGAAAAGTTGCCTTGCTGGTCGACAAACAGTACAATCAGTAAGTTACTCCATTAGATGTGTATATTTTGACGATGGGAATTTGACTCGAGATACACATTGTTATAAATGCCATTATTATAAACACCTTTGTCATTCTACAAAACCATGTTACAGTTGTGATAATTGTGTCACTTCTCTGATTCGTGAGATTGCTTTCCAAAACAATATATCTTTACTCTTCACAGACACTTTTTTTGTTCCTTTGCTCATATCAATTATTTTTTTTTCAAACCAAGTTCTAATGTTTGAACTAACAGTATCAATGCAATTTCACTAAGCAAGCTCAAAAGAGGCCGTAGACACTTGGAATTGTAATTCATACTTAATATGTATATGTGATAATTAGCCTGTATAACACTCAAGTCAAATCCACAAAAATATGATGTACTCTAAGCTGCTGAACTAAAATTAGAAACAGGATTAACAAAAGATCAGTTTACCATGCTCACACTAACACAGGCATTTACAAAACTTAATTTACTCTCATCCTCAAACCTGTGCGACCAAAAGCGACATCATTCACTGTCAAAGAAAACAGTTCTAAACAATTCAATTTTTAAGTCTATTTTTAAATGTGATGATGTTCTTATCAACACTAGTGTTGTTCCACAATTTAAGCCTACCAACAGAAATCTGAGATTCCACTGATAATTTTGAAAATGTAACAATATCAATTATATGTGAAGTAATATTAGCCACAACAACAACAACAACAACTACAGTGTTTTCCAGGACCAGAAATTCAAAAATACTTTTTGCACCCTATTACAGAAAGACAGTGAAAATGTTATTTGAGTCAGCATATTTCATTGTTCAAATACCTGGACAGAATATGCCATCTCCATTCTTGAAACCCACAATCTGTGACAGTTTGTCAAAGATGTACCCTTCCAAGGTGATGAAGACAGGGCTCACCTCAAATGTATGTCTGAAAAACAAAAAGCCAAACATACATTTCCATGACAAAGCTAGCTCAATATGACATACTGCAAAATGTATAGCTGAAAAAAACACAAAGACCCATCAAACTGACACATTTCCATGATAAAGCTCATCAGACATGACAAACTGCAGATGTATGGCTGAAAAAACACAAAAAACGTATGTCAAACAGATACACTTGTATAAGAAAAATAGATGAGGATGACACACTGTAACTGGGTGACCGAAACAAGAAGTGGATCTTGAATTATTTTTGATTCAGGATTACAGAAAACAAGCTAGCAATGACAAACTATACATTAAAAACATATTGATTCCTCAGAATTTTTAAACTATCCCATGTTTTTGTCAGTCAGCCTGCCATCCAGGACAAGGTAAACAAATGTCCTCAAAAAGAGGAATAGTTATGGCTTGGGTGTAGAATGGTTCAGTGCCTTCTTTGTGGCTGGCCGTTCCAGGGCAAATGCTTGTTAGGCACATACCACATCCTTATCTGATATGAACAGAACAGTACCCTAGCCTATGCCTGGGATTACAAAAATTTATACTTTCCTTGGCACCTTGATTCCCATTACTGTGTGCACCCATGCTGTTGTTTCACATAAGAAAAAACAACAAAGCAGAATGAAAAAATCTCTACAGAATGAGAGATACTAGGGAATCTTCAGGGAAAAGAGAATGCCCATCTAACAACTGTCTCTACCCGTAGCTTTCTTAAAGTTTACGGTGGCCACACCCAAGTCCTTGTTCAGCCTTTTAACTGCAAGTCAATTCTCAGCTTTGGTATGTGCACACGTGATGTAACTGTTTCATACTTGATTCATTGTATTAGAAAATCCTTTACATTTTCAATAATGTAATGTCTGCTGGCAAACATAACCGGCCAACTGACAAAATTTTTGGTTTTCTCCTTTTTACATAAATCAGAAGTTCAGGGTGTGACACATGAGCGGCTGCCTACAAAATGTTTCTATGAAAAAACACTTCAAATGCATTAAAATTCAAAGAAAAAAAACACGACCAAGTCATGCTAAGCTGCAAAGATGGCAAAGAAAACCAGCCACTGGGCATCGCCATATATGAGAAGGCTGTCATTTGAATGATATTTATGGCTGGGTATGTGGTTATAGATCTAATTGACCACACTTCAATACCCTGAGTACAGCACACATTGTTAGGTGTTGAAATAATGTACATGTATTTTGCATGGAGTTGGCCTGTTTCTTGCCTTTTTGAATACTGTCACTTAATCCATGAGCATACAGATAGAGGTATAGTTGAGGGGCAACTTTACCCTATCACTTAACATTACCATTGAACCCTGCGTTGAAAAGTTGTATTTTCATGTAGAGTAATCCCCTGGACCTTAGAAATGCTGAATGTAATTAGCTAAAGGATGACATTTTGCAAATATATGAAATCAATTATGCTGTCAATTTTATCTGAATAATATAGCTCAGTTTTAACAAGGGCGGGATAAGAAAAGATTCACTACTTTCTTAATTTTCAACAAAAAGCTTTGATACTCCCCATGCCCACTTTCAAATAGACACAATAGGAATTAAAAGCATTATTTTTTGTTCATTGTTGTGCATATTGTAGCTCCAAAACTCTGTCAACATTAAAAATTCGAAAATTACGAACAAAATATGTCGGGTGGCTGATCATAAAGGTTGATATGGGACTAAGTCAATATTTTTATCACAGATGTATTTGGGAGAAGCTGGAAACATTTTTTACAATTTTGCAAGTTAGTGTGACATGACCCCCTGGAAATTAAAAGTTATAAGTCATAATAATGATTAGTTCAGTTGATGAGGTGCCTCTAAGACGAACCTAGATAACTCAGTCATATAGCAGTTCAGTGCAAGCCCTTCACATCCTGAGCTTGGCCTTCACATGGCTTTAAAGAGTGTCAGACAAATGCTAAGCAACCAGAACTTTTTGCTGACCTTATCAAATTTCACACTCACTCCTCTACTGTTTATTCAGGCCACTTAAGTGCCCCAGCTTCAAAGAAAATAGAAACAGCTTGAGACAAAATGAAAGAATTACACCCTGAAATGTCTGCATAAATCTCATTCCCACCCCAGGTCAGCAAAACTCTCAACAGTATTGATAACATGTCCTCTGTGCACTCAACTCCCACTTACAGCCAAACATTCCGAAGCCCCCTCAACTAGATGTAGCACTTGGCAAAATATTTTTTAAAAAAAACAGCAGAAAATTTATGGGATTGCCACAAGTTGTGGAACAAAAACCAAAACCAGAAAAAAGTTGTATGTTGCTAGGAAGGTCTGTCTGGACTGAAAGTTTGTTGTTTTTCCTTTCCAACTCATTTGTGGTTTATTGCGATGTCTCTTCATTGTTTCTAACACAGGGCATCCCAACATACAATTGAAACAAACATTTCTTTGTCGTATTTTATCTTTATAGATGTAGCAGCTGTAAGATATCACAGCTGTTGTAACCTTAAAAAAAACAACTTCCATTTAAGCATATATCTGGGTGTAAAGTTTAATTTGATTTCTTTTCCACCTTGCTATGTTTCCAATTTCACAAAATTTGTTTGAAAAAAAAAAGACGGCGCGGAAAAAAAAAGAGCTATATTATTATTCTCCATTTAAGTCAGCAAATAAAGGTAAAGAAAAAGGGGAAAAGAGGGAAAAGGGAAGAAGGATGATAACCGGAGAGGGAAGTGGGAGGAAAATCCTCAAGTTCATACGGAGTATGACCACCAATGTAATTACAAACCTGTCACATTTCACTAAGTTTCTTCTGCAATTGCCTTGGAAAATACTGAAAGATGTGCATGGAAGCATGTGATCTTCTTGCAGTGTCTTCAGTATCAGGGAAGTTCTTTATAACATGTTGTTGTTGGAATTTCAAGGGTTACACTGTTTGTTTTTTGTTTTTTTTTTCTCTTCCGAGTTCCCGAAAAAACTCCTATGGCATAGTCTCATGACATTAGCAAATTAGGAGCACAGAACAGAAAAGTGCACACAAAACGCCCCCTTTAAGAATGTGCCCTCACTCTGTTCCTCTCTACTGGAAATGAAAACGCCATCAAAACAGGGACCTCAGGAAAAAAAAACACGAGAGGGTGGGGGTGGGGAAAGAGAACCCTACTCATCCCTAAAACAGTACGCCATGATAAGAACTCCTTGAAAGATGTGAAAATGGGCAACAGTAAATAATCACTTCACAGCTGGTTTTGTAACACCTGCCTGGCCCTTCCCCATTTTGTTCCAGCTGACTGTGTCATTTCTGGGGTGCTGCCCCGAACTTCCTGTACTTAAGGACATAAATATAAATGTGGGTGGATTAAAAATGCTGATGACGATTTGCAGAGATGAGTAAGTATGAGTAATGGGGTCGACTCACATGTTAGAATTGCAGGCCTCTGTAAGCCATGCCCCTGCTTGTGAATATGGATCTAAGCCTGCAAAGAGTTGGTTAAAGAAATGGGGGTGTCCTGCAAAAGAGAGACAGAGTTCTAGTCAACATTCAAATTAACATTAGAGATGATACATTTTTTTCAGTCTGGCTCATTTAAAAGATTGCAGATAAAAAAATCTACAAGTAACACAGTGGACCTCGGATACAACAGCAGTCATGGGACCACTGCAAAACTCCTGTTCTAAGCAAGGTCCTTTATAGGCAAGGTCAAATGGAAACCACACATATATATAGAGAGCTTGCCCCGGTGTAACAGGCCAAAGTATACCCCCCGCCCAGACTATACCCGGGGTTAAAGTGGCCTAGCCCAGAATATACCCCGGGGTATATTCTGGGCTAGGCCAGTTTATACCCCGGGGTTACTTTGGGCTAGGCCAGACTATACCCCCCCAGTCCAGATTATACCCCCTACTTTTTTTTTTTTAAAGTCAAGACCACAGTTTATTTCAGGCTGTTCTTTATCACCGTCATCAGATATCATATTAATACATACGTGAACACATGCTTGACACTCATAAATCATAATAAAATTTAGACGAAATAATAATAACAGTTTATTTCAGCCTTAGTTTAAATTGGTGTACATACATACATTCTTGACTTCTGTTAATCATGATACATTTTAGAGGAAACAAACATGCATTAAATTGCACTGATGTACAAAAGGGTTGACTATCCATTCAAACTGGTATGATTAGTCTTCAGCATTAATTTCACTCGTGTCTGTTGATATTATTATTATTATTATTATTGTTATTTTGATAATTGGTTGGCCATGAGTAAAACATGCATTGTATTTTTTGTTACAATGATGCAGAGAGAGAAGGCCTGAAAACAACCTACATAGAAAACAATAATAAAAACATACAACTAACCCAACTGACAGATGGTGCAATTCCATCATCCACTTCACATAAAACTAAATAGGCACTAAATGTTTTCGCCTGATGAACTCTACCTGTCCAGATCGACCTGAAACGTTACAGACTGCTAACCAGTAATATACAATAATAACAATAAGAACACGAAATCATCTTATTTACTCTTGAAAATAGAGAAATATCAATATCAGCATCATCATCATCATCTTGGAATGATACAAAGATATAAGAGGGAGTGTAAAAGCGGCAGTGTAGGCCTACAAATCATTCTAGAATCTATCTAAACACTGGAGTAGGCATTTGAAAGATTGAACTCATAACGTGTTATAGTGAAAAAGGGTTTGTCACTCGCGAGTGAAATTAAATTAAAAAAAAAAAAAAAGACCTTGTCCGTCTTTACCTTCCTAAGCTTGACACGTCCCTTGCCAGAGGATTTAACAACTGTGTATTCGCACACAAAAATACGCCAAAAATAACTTTATTTTTATGAGTGTGTTAATTATTTCATCCATTGCGACTAAGTGTATGTCAGTGCCAAACAAACAATACAGTGCCAATTTTACTCATGGGCAACCAACTACAAAAACAACTACAACATGACAACGAACGTGAGTGAAATGAGGGTTAAAGTTGAATTATATCAGTTTGAATGGATATTCACCCCATAGCATATCAATACATAATAATGCACGTTTTTTCCTCTGAATTGTATTATGATTTACGGAAGTCAAGAATGTATGTGGGCCTATGTATGTATTACTGTGGTGCCCGTTGACAGTGATTAAAAAATGAATTAAACTATGACTGAAATAAACTATGTTGTGTAGGCCAAACTATATTCCACCAGTCCAGATCATACTCCCATATTCAGGCAAAATATTCAAGGATACAACATTAAGTTTTTAAAATTTTATTTCACCCACAAGTGACATACCTTTATTTACTATAACACATAATTGCAATCCTTCAAATCCCCTGCAAACTAATCCAGTGCCTTAAACCATCAGCTACATGAAATGTATACTTTCTACAAATAAGCTATCAAAGAATTTACTTACAAGAAATATTAACGCAAATGATCCATCGAATTTTTGCCGTAACATACTGTAATTACTTTCTACAATCATAACAATGCACAGTTGTCTCAGTGGATTTAATATGTCAGTTTTCACGACTATCAAAGCTCCTTTACTAAAGCTTTCTGTTCAGTTCTGCTTGAATACTTGAAAAGATTTAACACATTTTTTACATATACATGTAGTTGGTACACACACTTTGCTGCTTATAGATTCTAGAATGATGTGTAGGTCATTTTTACATTCCCTCTCATCTTTATAATATTCCAAGATGATGATGATGATTCTGATATTGATTATATTCTATTTATTTTCAAGAGTAAATAAGATGATTTCGTGTTCTTATTTTTATTACTGTATATTATTGGTTAGCATTCTGTAACGTTTCAAGTGGATCAGGGCAGGTTAAGTTCATCATGTGAAACAATTTTAGATGTATTTAGTGTTGTGAAAATGTAGTTGTTGTTTTCTCTGTGTGTTCTTTCCCGGCCTTTTCTCTCTGCATTATTGTAACTTTATATGTAGATCTAATTGTTCTGACATATCAAGCACATTTCTGATTTTCAAAAGCTAAAATAAAATTCAGATAACGTTACACTTATGAGTCTAATAATTATTTTATACCTTGCCACTAAGTATATGTCAGAGGTGCCAAACAAAAAAAAAATACAATATGTTTAAGTCATGGACAACTAATTATTAAAAAAACAAAACAATAATAATATCAACGGACACAAGTAAAATTAGAGTTAAAAGTCCAATCATATCAATTTGAATGGATTTTCAAACCTTTTGCATATCAATGTTTATTTTATCTTAAATGTATCGTAATTTACAAGAGTCAAGAATGTATGCTTCAATATGATACCTGATGACAGTGATAATGAACAATTTAAACTAAAGTTGAAATAAACTGTGGTCTTGGCTTGTTTTAAAAAAAAAAAAAGTAGGGGGTATAATCTGGACTGGGGGGGTATAGTCTGGCCTAGCCCAAAGTATACCCCGGGGTATAAACTGGCCTAGCCCAGAATATACCCCGGGGTATATTCTGGGCTAGGCCAGTTTAACCCCGGGTATAGTCTGGCGGGGGTATAGTCTGGCCTGCTACACCGGAACAAATTTCATTGTCTCGTCAACTTTGAAGTCTGCTTTGTTACACCCCAGTCCAACTGTTCAATTAATTTGCCTTCATCTCAAGAGAAAAGCATTTTCTCTTCTTTGTTGACATTATATCGCACTTCTAACCGTGCCAGTTCTCTTTCTCAAAATGCCAATGGTGATGCGTTTGCTTGAAAGGTAGCACAGCTAGTGACCACCGTCTTGGTCAGGCATAGATCTACAAATAAGGCACACACAGAATGATCGCTCCCTTACGTTTAGGTCTACACACAATATGCCAACCTCATAGGCCCCGTTTACCTGACTGTTCACACAAGGGACTGACTGTGTGTGACTAGTCTTGCGTCATTGCCCATGTGCCCAATGCGTGGCCATCCCACTACCTTAACTCCCACAGTAACAGCATCTCACACGATTACACACAATGGACTGACAACTGGTCATTACATGATCTTCACTACCACTACCCGGCCTCTTGCGCATTCCCTCTCCGACCACTCCCCAATAGATCTAAGATCTCTCAACCTCGCAACATTTTGCGCGATGTATTCAGTGACATTGGAACAAAAAATGCCATTTTTTTACGTATGAGAAGCGTGTGTGAAAAGGGGATTTTACATTATGCCGTTGTATCCGAGGTCCCGTTCAATCCGAGGCCATTATACTTGACGTCTACTGTATTAATATATGATCTGAATCGTGTATTAGATCTTTCTTTTTGGAGGTTCGCTGCCCTGGGCATTTGTGCCTCCTTTTCTTGTTTTGTTTGAAAACAAGAAAACAAAACAAAATGATCTGAATCGTTGATTAACTACATGCAAAGGCATTCTAATGCTCCTTGAGCATATTGTCTGGGTGGATCAAAACACCACTTACTCATCTTATTATGGGACAAGGAGGGAGAGATTTGCAGTTATAATGCTAGCAATGCTGGATTTTTTTGGCCAGCTTTCACCCCCTGATGGTGACTCTTGCTACTTCTTTCCACTGTGCCACAGCTGACACTAAGTCAGACACATGTCAGTAAAGATGTGATAAACATTTATATATATATACATATACTGTGCCACAGCTGACACTAAGTCAGACACATGCCAGTAAAGATGTGATAAACATTTATATAACATACAAACCTGATTTGACACTGTACTGTACGATTTTCTTCATTTCTTCTAACAGGGTGGCATCGTCAGTGGGGCCATCTGATATTTTTAAGTTCAGAATTGCCTTTAATAAAAACATACACAAAAAAAAAGGTTACTTTTCATGGAGAAAAATGGGCATGGATAATTGTTCATAGTTCATAGTGAGGTCAAAACATTCAAATACAATGTCATTCCTGTACAAGTGCTAATGGCAGTAACAATATATCACCCCAGTACTACTTCATTCTATCTCCCCTTTTTACAAAAAAATGAGATAAGGCCAGAATATGGCAAATCACAAAATGTATTCCAGTGGTTCTCAATGTTGGTGATTGCCCCCCCCCCCGCATTTGATTTCCAGGGGTCAAAAACAAAGACAATGGCAACAAAGGGCCAAAACTAATGAAGGCTGCAATTTGGGGGGAGGGGGGGGGGGGAGGGGCGCGCAAATACAGGGCGGCCACTGGCTTGTTAAGCAGCATGCATAGGTCAGTTTTATGGGTAAAATATGGCCTGTTTAGTTCTCTTTATTGTCCATTCTGTCCTCTGTGTCCTTTAGTTTTCTTTATTGTCCATGTGTTGAAATTCTCAACAATTTCTGTTCTTTATTCCTCTGGTGTTGTTAAGGTCATCATCATACCTGATGGACGAACTATTATGGCCTGTTTTTGAGTAAACACGTCTCTATGTCATCTCAGGTTAGTCACCTCATTCGCATTCTATACATGGAAATCTGGAAAATCGGTAAAATCAGACATCTTATTTCAACTGAAACTGCGGCTGTTTTAGTAAATTCTTTTGTACTTTCATAGCTTGACTATTGCAACTCCCTTTTGGCTGGAATTTCACAAAAAAATATTAGAAAACTCCAAATTGCTCAAAACAATGCAGCGAGACTTGTTTTGAAGAAAAAGAAAAGAGATTCAGCACTGCCACTTCTGCAGAGTTTGCACTGGCTGCCAGTTGAGAAAAGAATAATGTACAAATTGTCATCCATTTGTCACAAATGTGTCAATAATACTGCTCCATCGTACCTAGTTGATTTAACTGATTACTATGTTCCATCTCGTCAACTAAGATCATCATCTGACACTACAAAATTGAAAGTACCTAAAATGAATCTGTCCACTGTAGGAGAAAAGTCCTTTTCATTTCTTGGCCCTACCATCTGGAACACTCTTCCAAAGACAACCAGGGAAATTAATGACATTGGTTCTTTCAAATGCCATCTGAAGACCCATTTCTTTCAGACAAACTAGGCTAGGTGTTTTTCGGCAGCAACAATAGTAAATATTTTTCAATTTCTTTTGTGTATGCGTGTGTGTGTGTGTGTGTAAGAGTTTGTTAAAGCGCCCAGAGCTTGTCATCGACGGGGTTGGGCGCTATATAAATGCAATATATTATTATTATTATTATTATTAGAAGTGCTATCTCCACCTTAAAATTGACTATATATAATGCTCCTATAACATGACTGATCTATCTTTCCCATTTTCTGTGAAGGCAACAGTGAAAACAAAAATTGGTTATTTCAATAACATCAGATTGTTGATATATGAATTTTTTTTTTCCATACAAGTTAATCTTTCAGCAACCAAGTAAAAGACTAATTAATTGGTCAATCTGTTAGCTAAGAGCGCACAGTTTACATTACACGTGTGCTGGATTTATGGAGGGTAAAAAAAAAAACACCTATAAATTCAAGGATTGCTTTTTGTGTAGATAAAAAAAAACAACAAAAATTTCTGAGTTTGCTATGGCTGTACCAGATCTGCATTTCCTCTAGTTCCATAAATTGTTTAGTTTTTTTTTCTTCCTTTTTTTTTTTTCTTCTCTGTCTTTCTCCTGAAATTCTTGGATCCTGTTCCCAAGACTATCCCATGTCTGTGCAAATCTTTCTCATCTGCCACAGCACTGGAGCGAGATGTGAGAACAACCAATCCTTTTCCTTGCTAATCTAAACTTCTTTCTTTCCCCTAAAATGAGTTGCTTCTGTCCCTCCTCTCCCCCCCCCCCCCCAATTAAATTAAGAAAAAAAAAAAAAAAAACCAAAACAAACAATTTTCTCCTCTATCCACCCTTTTCCTCCCCCACCTCCTTATATACTCTGCATTTCATAAATTATTTTCATCTCTTTCAAAATGTGGTCCACTTTGCATTCTTGCAGCAAACCCCCCCCCCCTCCCCCCCCACTTTCTCTCAACATTTTTTTCTTTAAAATGTGCTTAAATAACAACTTGAAAAAAACAACAGAAAAACAGTGAAATGACAAAAACTTCCTCATGTACTCTGTTTGAGGATACACGCTTCTCCTTAAACCTGAGCCAATGTTTTAGTTCACATCTGTGCAACATCTGACTTCCTGTAGGAGAGACATCAAACTGGGCCTTTTTTTTTTTTATTTGTAAGAGTAAAAATGAAAGACTTTTGTGTTGCATGTTATGCCAGACTGCACCTTCTAATGTACTTGGCAGTTAATTGCTGTGCTGAACGTTTACTATTCGCACTTCCACCCTTGCAACTCCCCCATGCACTCATCATCATCATTGCCTTTCTCACCCTGGATCAGGGTATAGGCCACCAACAAACACTTTCCATCCCTCTCTATCATGGGCCAGCCTCTTTACATTATTCCAAGTCTTTCCGCTTCGTTGCACATCATTTTCTCTGGCTCTTCTCTACGTTCCGCGCGGCCTTCCTCTTGATCTCTTGCCCTGGGGATTCCAATCCAATACCTTCTTCGTGATGCTGTTTCCTGGCCTCCTGAGAGTGTGGCCGATCCATCTCCATCGCCTCCTACCAATTTCCTCTCTGACTGGGCTCTGTCTTGTTCTTTTCCATACAATTTCATTGCTCACCTTGTCTGTCCATCTGATCTTAAGTAGCTTCCTCAAACATCTGTTGATGAAAACTTGGATTCTCTTTATGCAGGCCTGGGACGCATTCCAAGTCTCACATCCATACAACAGGACTGACTTCACGTTCAAGTCCCCCATGCACTGCCACTCCTAAAGCTCCATCATTATGGGGACCCATAATCTGAAGCACCCCCCCCCCCCCAAACTTCCCCAAGTTTGGAACATTTCGTTAATGTAAAAAAAAATCTTCCCATGAAACAATGAAAAGGGTTTAATTCTGCTGAAACATCGCCATTCCAAGCACCATAAAATATAGAAATTATCAGCTTCAGATTGCCCTTGACTATTTTTTTCCACAAAACTCTATTTTGAGGCACTACATTTTTGTCCACAAGAAATTTCCTTTTACTTTTATTAGAGAATCCTCATCAGGTATGAAAAAAGAAAAAGATCTATTCCTCGAACAGTACTTTAAAATCCGCTTTGCCTGTTTCATTATTAATAGTACTACCTGTAGTTCATGTGGTTGTTTAAACCGATGAACCGGTGTATCCCTGTGTGTTCCTTTCTGTAAAGCTTCTTCCACGATGAGCTTAAAGGTGTCATCTAGAAACTTGACTACACCTGGGCTGGAAAATGACTTACCTGAAATATCATTTTACAACTGTTTCTTTCAATTTGTTGAAATACATAATGTCATATATAAAGAAAAGGTGGCAAAACACCTCAAAACACAAATGAGCTCTAATGACAATGTTTGTGCCATTTACGAAATCTGAGGAGAAATTCTAACAACCTCCAACTCTGCCTCTCTTCTCCTGGTCTACCCCTTCCAACAAACACATTTTCAATAATCAATACTTCACTGACAGGCATTTCTAAGCCATGTACTCTCAGATGCTCATATACTCCTGACATAACATTGTGAGTGCCACATAGTATAAATTATTATTTCGTGTATAGATCTAGAGTCTAATAGGCCTGGCCCTATAAACAAACAAATAAAAAAAAAATCTGCTTTTACCAGTTCGCTTTACATCACAAAATGCAATCAAAAGTAATAAACAACCTGTCACGCTTGACCACCTTAATGTGACACACAAAGACTCGAAAAAGATTGCTTTAATTAGTCTAGATCTAATTATGATATCTAACCCAGTAATTGTTGGACATAATATTTCAGACCGCCCTCTGGGGCAATGAGTAGAGCACTTACTCGCCATGCTTCTCACAAACCGTAATGTATGCATTCCTCTGAAAGTGGATCAGCCCGTACGTGTTTTTCCGTGGACCGTACCAAGGCGATGCCTGTGCTGGAGGTTTACAAGCAGTGCCAAACACGCGCGTGTTGAAGAGAGAGAGGCAGAGACTGTATACACTATGTGCGTGCACTTCACGGTGGCTAGATGAATCAAGGTCACACCCAAGACTGTGTTCAGATCCTGTGTCTCGGGCTAGGTGAACGGAATAGTATTTAATCCGGTCACCTCGGTCTCGGGTCATACCTGTCACGTCCACTCGACACACGGTATCGATATTTCTGTAGCTCAATAATCTGGACGTGTTACGTTTTCTTTTCTTTTGTTATTGGTTGGCTTTGTTCTGTCCTGTTATATAAATATAATACAGATCTGTCATAAATCCGATTTCAATGCCGTTATTACAGTCATTGTTAAGGGCAACGTTTTGAGCATGTTAAGGAATAAGATGACCGACCGGCATTGCCCAGAATAAACAATTATGTGACCCCCCCCACCCCTCTAGTATAATAAAAGTAATAAACTACAGTCTTGCTTCAGAACCCATGCGCACCAGAACACTACGCACCAAACTGAGCGCTTGATATGGTTACTTTTTATGACATGCACGGTACTATATAATATTACGAAACAAACATGCTAAAATACAGATGTTACATAGGAATAAACATTGTTATTTTTAAAAAATACACGCTTGAAGTAAACAACTTTTAGTTATAGCCATCATCTTCCTTATCTCAACTGCCACCTTCCTGCCAAATTTAAGGCCTGAAGAGTGTATAGTTTGGTCAGTTAGTCATGCCAAAGGTTGCAAGTTACTGAAATATATAATAGATGAATGGCTGTTATCCGATACTTTTTAAGCTATGCACTGTGCGTACTCAAGGCTTTTTATCATTAATAGCTGTTTCAGCCAAAATGATTCTAAACACTCCGTTGGCATAGGCTTACAATATAACATTGACTGAATCAAGAGTAATCCATGGTTATATTATAAATCCCCCTCTCCTGAAAACTGAAAAAAAAAAAAAAATGAACTGTGACGGAAAAAAAAAGCTCTGGTGTAGGCTACAACAAGAGAAGCACGGCTGTTCGTTGAATCGAAACCGTCAGAACACGAGAGGACGAAACAGTGCCAGTTAATCATTCCCTTTTCGCACTACAACAGCAAACAACAACGAAAGTTGGAATCGTTTATGGGGCTGTTTTTGTATGTATGCGTTTTTTTTTTTTTTAGAAAGAGAAGGGGGAACAAAAGGCCTCCGCCAGAGGTAGATACTATAACTGTATAACGATCCATTAACTTTGTACGTCAGTCCACCAGTGCGCTATTCTACAGCACAGTTTCTCATTGTCACTAGCATTTTGCAGTAGGAGCGCTGATGCCTTGTGTGGGCCATGCTCTAGCCTAAGTTCAACAGAAATACTGTTTTAGTTTTAAAATGCCATCACTGATTCAGCTTGCAGATTCTGAGAAAACGAGGTCACCCAAACTGAAGAGACAGAGGCTCGTATTATATAATAATTAATATCGGGCCACACCATAAAAATATACACTACTGAACGGGCCACACAGATCTGGGTGAAGAAAAAGGTGTGTGTGTGTGGGGGGGGGGCGGCGGAGGGAGGCATGACTATGAGAAATTAAAACTGTCTTATTACGTTTTGTGTGTGTGTGTGTGTGTGTGTGTGTCATTGACCAGTCTATGTGCATAGTCACCCACACGCTGAACGAGTCCTAGGATGCCTTTGATGGCCGGAAAGTTAACCTATGCTGGCCTGGGGACAAACTATAAATGTATTAAAACGATAGTGCATTTATGGGTTAACATGATATGTACGTGTCAGACCTACACAAGAACGAACTTCAAACACAGTAAAATAGTTTTCTCGACCCCTCCACCCTTCCCAAAGTCGAACAGAAGCCGACTGTAGGCTTCCGACCATAAGATAATTAAGATGCACAGTAGTTTTTTTCCTTTTTACTCCAGAGACAGACGTAGAAAAATTGCCAAACTAGCCAACGAACGAACCACCAACCAACCAACCAACCAACCCAACCAACCAACCAACCAACCAACCAACCAACCAACCAATCTACCGACCTACCTACCAACCTACCTACCTACCTACCCGCCCACTTACCTATCAATGTGCTACATCAGGCAAATTTCATCATGAGTCAGTCTAGCCAGGACCTATAATGCAGGCTCTTTCTGTGTTAATGATTCCCTCTGAGTACCTATTGATTTAACGTTCAAGCGATGATGATGATGATGATGGTGGATATGTGAGTTTGTTTGTTTGTTTTGCTTTGTATTTGTTCCTTTGTACTGTCCGTGTTGAAAGTGTTTTTTGAGGGGTGGGGGGGGGGCAAGGGAGAAGCATGACCTAGATGATGCCAGAGGCAATTATAATTGCATAAAACAGTCTTCACCACGATCAGTATTCTGGAAGTAAAATTAATGTATTGTGAAAATAGAACACATAGATCTATATCTAAAAGATGAATATCGATATATTCTTTCACTCGATTCCCCGTTGGCCCACGTTCTCAACCTGGGAGTGGGACATAGTCTGTGCAATTACAAAATTAATGAAAGGACATGGGTGACATGGGTTTTTTTGGTGATACCAAAGAAGGTAGAAGTAATCTTTGGTGACACAATCAGTGTGCTGTGTGCAGGCATAGCATGGGCAGATTTTTGTGAGGACAAGGGTTAACACCTAACCCACTTGTTGCATAATCATTCCCCGCTTATCATTAATTTCACGATAGTGTGTAGTAGGTTAGTAGAGCCATATGTCTCTCGAATTTCTGTCATTTTCTACCCAGGGCCGTCTTACCATCATGATGGGCCTTTAGGCAGATTCTTTCTTAAGGCGGGACATTTTCTTCCCCATTTCAAATACCAGTGAATATTTGCATGCCCAAAGGCCCCAAGAGTTTAGGGGGCCCTTGGGGCCCTTGTGCAACTGCTCAGTGTGCCCAAGTCAGTGTTAAGAGCACGGGCTGCTTTAGAAAACAATTTCACTATTTCTTCATATACTGCATAGCTTACCTCATAGACCCGTCCACTGGGTTGCTAGGACATGATAAATGGACAACCTTTTTATTTTTAATTTATTATGTAATAATAGCGGTGGCCAAACTGGATGTTTATCATACATGTTTATTTTTCCTATAAATTCTGTGTTTTTTTTTATCAATTGTTCTGAAACTTGTTGAATTGTTCTACCGTCTGCCGAAACATATTATGATAATGTCTTACATTTCCATACCAGACACCAAACAATGAATATGTGGCGTACGGTACGAAATAATACAAGATGATTGTAACTATTTTGGTATTCCAGTAGCAGGCCTACCCACCTGCGGCTGATGGGCAGGGCCGAATTAGGGCCAAAGGTCGCCCTAAGCACAGTCCAACAATGACCTTCCCCTCCCGCCGGCTCGGTTATTGCTGAACGAATCTATCTATACTATATATATTTGTGGACTTGAGATTTTTCGTTGCAAAAGGCTTCTGAACCACTCAACACTCAGACTTCAAATTTTATATGGTGTATCAGAATGGATGTAAGGGTGCACAGTTTTTAATAGAAGTCACAAATCGGTGAAGTTTTTTTTTTTATTGGAAATTTATTGTTTCGCCATCATTTAGATCTATTTCGAGTCATGGTTCCCCATTTTAAGGTTTCGTTATCACTTCCTGCGATGTGTTCACTATCAAACACACTAACCCGTGCGCAAATCATGCTGTTGTACGGGATGCTCATGGTGTCAACTCACAAAGGCAGAGCAGTAAGACTTACTTAAAAACAAACAAACAAAAATAAAATAAACAAATAGGAACAGGCCATATGAAGCAGGTCCATAATAACCACCCAGAACTGAAACCAATATTCAAACCGATTAACTCCGGGCAGGGCCGGGGACCTCAGCTAGTAATATGATATTACGAATCTGTGAGAGTTGTAGGTTAAATTATGAAAGGTTTGAAGCTTTCCGCCGACGCCTTCGAACCACCGATACTTAGGTCATTCACCTTGCCAGTATTATTTTTTTTAACAGTGCAGAATACAGTCAATTCGAATGTTGTTGTGAAAAAGTTAAAGACAAGCATCTGGGAAACAGCAACAACAGCAAACAAAAACAGACTCTAAACCCTTGCTTATTTGGCTTAATGGTTATGCAAGGGCATCCCACTTCAGATGCCAAATAGAAAGGTCACTTCCACTCTTGACCATCAAATACAATTAGATCTGGTCGTATCTCTCTTTTCAGAATCCCACAAGTGGGGGCCAACAGCACTAGGCTGAGGTCCCCCAGAAACAAAGGACGTCAAGGGAGAATCCCACAAGTGTTCACCGTCAGGCATCCTACTCCTGACACCAGCATGTCAGGTGGTCTTCTTTTATGTCTTTTTTTGCCTTGGCAGAGACTAATAATTTATTGAACCTTTTCTGGTGGTTGAGAGTGGGTGTGGCAGAGACTAACTGAACTGTTTGTGGTGTTCCAGGGTGGGTGTGGAAGAGACTAACTGAACTGTTTCCGGTGGTCGAGAGTGAGTGGTGTGGTTCTTTCAATTAATCCAGGGCTGGCGATGAGTAAAGATCCGTCGATTGCAAATCCTGGATTGTAGAGACCTCGCCACGTGTAATATTTCCTTCCCAATTGAATGCGTGATTTTTGCAACGCTATCTCTCCAAGAAGGTCCTCACTGTGGATCCTCAACCGCTTCACCAGTGTTTCTCAACATTTTTTGTCCCATGCCCCATTTCATTTATTCCCCAACTATGATCAGACAAAGTTAGTTATCTCCATGACACACAATGATAAAATACACTGTGAAATTAAGATTTCCAATTTAAAGCCCTACACCCCATTCTAAAGTCCCAGGCCCTATCAAAATATTGCCAGACCCCACCAGCAGGCTGTGCGCTCAACCTTGAGAAACACTGCCCTGCACCATTTTCATTTTAATTAATTAAATAATTAATTTGTAATGGTCATAAAGAGGACATTGCAGGCCATGGACTCTTTTTTTCTAAAGTGTAAAGTTCACGTTAAATTCTTTACAGAGGCATCAGTGAAATTCGTTCTACTGTATTATGATTCTGCTTTGGGAGAAAACTCCACCACAGTCATTTAGTACATGAACGTATCTGTGTGGAAACAGCTAAGACTAGGCGTGTGGTCCACAGCAAATGAAATTTGTAGACAACACGCCACATTTCTCAAAATACCTGGTCCATTACTGATTTGCTAGCGAATTACTGGACGATTTGTCACTGTTGTCATTCTCTGCGAATTTCTTTTGATGGCCGAGTTTACAAAACGTAGACACTTCGTCAGTTACCACCCTTGTGTACGTGAAACAAGTGACGTGAAATTTCCAAATTCTGACTCAATTCTGGGTCGCAGTGCACTGAGTCAAGCATGGTTTGTCTCGGTTTTAGTGGTACATGTATTGCATTCTCCTTCGTTATCTTGTTATGAATGTTTGTTTTTCTGCTATGATGAAAAGTCACTGTACGGGAGCGGCTTGTTCGACCTTCCTCGGCCAGACAATCAGATCGTATGGCCAAATACGTCGATATTGTCCTGTAAATTGGACACGTCTGTCTTTTCAACATCTTCAGACATCATCATCATTATCACCACCACCACCATCATCATTATTATCATCATCGTCGTCAACATCATCATATCTTTGTTTTCATTTTCTTTCCGAGTCTCTCTTTAGTTCTATTACCACAAAGTCTTCTGAAATCTATTTTTCTGATTATATGCCTCTCCCTATCCGATCGTGCCTCATATTTTTTTTTATTTTTCAGGCCATTTCCCTATTTCCACCTATCTTTTGTAGTTCTCTCTCCCTTCCCCCTCTCTCTCCTTCAGTCCTTCCTGTTCTCGATCCTGCTTCGTCTTCATGGAGATATTTTGGTTTCTCAAGTAGTTGCCATTCGTCTCTCTCCCCTCCCCCCCCTCTCTCTCTCTCACACACACACACACATGCACTGGACGCGCTCAATATTTGGATTTCAGACGTTGGTCCCACCTTTGTAGAATTCCTGTGCACAGATACACACGTTTGGAACAACGCCTGAAATTGGGTTTTTCGTGTGGATGGAAACGGAAGTAGCAACGGAAACACCAAAAACCCTTAAAGTAGTCAATCGGCGTCTCCGTACACAGGAAAACAGTCTTTCCTTTTACTACTTGATGGATTTTTGTCTTTTCCGTTGCAGTTTGCGTTTCCGCACACATGAAAACACGGCTTTAATGGTGCAGGCAAGCGGGAAGAAAGGGGGTGATCATTAAATCTTTCTGCCAGTCTTTTCACTCTTGCCTTTCCACTCTTTTCTCTATCTATCTCTGCTTTCTCATCCCAGCCTCAGTTGTCACCCCATCTTTCACAGTTTCCATCATGTGGTGGTTTGTTTTTTAAAGAGGCCAACCTCTCAAACCCACTGATCCCGCAAGTGGCTGACAGATTCCCGCCCTGCCTCCCCCAGGCATACGCCCCATTCAGTCAAGCAAGTACATTTCGCGGGTATAGAGCAAAATTGCTGTATCTCCAGGTTTATGAAATAAGGGAGCTGTCTCGAATACACCACAATATTGCTCTCCGTGATCGCATTTTTAAGGGAGACACAACAATACTGCTTCTCTGTAACTTGGAACTGGTTAAAGATAGCGGAATAACAAAAAAAAATTGCAAGAAGCAGTTTGTCATTATTACAGTATTGCCATTACGAACCCCAGTTCATAAACCTGGAGATAGAACAGTTTTGCTCTAAACCCGCGATTTGTAGATCTAGTAGTTAACACTCTCCAGTACCCTGTGCTACAAATTTGAAACTTTGATGTTCTGTAGGTTCATCAGTAAAATGTTAACTATAAATATTTGGTATTAATATTGTATTCATTTGATTATGTTGAATCAGTTCTTCCAAGTTTAAGAATTCTTTGATCATGTAAACTATGTATAGGCACTTGCAGCTGCACTCATCACCAGTTTCCGAACAAAAAACTGCACACCCAAAGTCTGTTTCATCAATCCGTTAATTATGAAACAACAACAACAAACAAGCGGACAAATAGACCCAAGAATTAATGAATCAACAATCATTCTTAAGGACAAAGAGTTTTAATGATCGAATTACTGTCAATGAATAAAGTAAAGACATTACGACAGAAATATAATGAGAATTGGCGGACATCTGGACGGATTTTTGTCTTTTGTTCCTCATGGAAAATATGTTTGTATGACATCAAATGCTGAGAGCCAACAAATCAAACATCATACATAAAAAACACACAAACAAACAAACAAACAACGGACATATTGCACACGTTCACAGTATTTACAACAAAAGCATATCTACCAAAAGCTTATAATCTCCAGTCAGGCTAAACACGCATACTAATCAACATTCAGACAAGCGAAGCGGCCATTTTGAGTACCGTCACATTGACTATGTACGAGAAATTAATACCTTTAATTTAATCTATAATATCAAATGGTTTGAGTCTTTCAAAAGTGAATCACGAACCAATTCGTTCTACAAGGCAAAATTCTCGTGCATCACCAATAAACATGAACAAGCTCAAATCTTTTTAATTTATTTTTCTTCCAATCAATCAACCGACATTTTTCTATGCTTTCCGTGAACTTCTTCCTTTATTTTTCTCTCGCCGAGGCAGTGTTTCAGCTTTTCAATCACAGATGAAAGGATTAAAAACATGCACAATAAGAAAAAAACAAAACAATTATTTGACAACCATACACAAACGTCATATAATTTATCTTGCAGATACATGATATGGTAAGTGACGGTCATAAAGCTGATGGGATTTTTAAAATCGTATGTTTGAAGTATTACGCTCGCCGTTGCTAATCTCATAATCTCAATGTTGTCGTCTCATAAGAACGAAAAAAGAGTCCCGAAAGGCCGAATACAGAACACCCACACACAGTAAGACATAAGGTAATTTGCTGGTCTTTTACCTTCACACCAAATAAACTACGTGCACAGATGGTATGTGTGTTTGAAAAATTGCTGCCGACATGAGTGTTTAATGATATAATGTAGTTTTTAGTGTGACAAATAATTATTGTTCCGTGATAATGCCCATCGGGTTTTTCTTTCATTCTTGGCCGCTGGTATTTCCAGTTCTTATTTTTTATTTACTATGGCTTTCATCACCCAAGGCGAGCGCAGTGTTTATTTAACACTGTTATCAGCATTTTGTCACCATTGTGTTACTTTAAATTCGCTAATCAACTAACTACTCTAATTGTTTGATGATTTTTACCTTGTAAAGAAACAATAAAAATAACTTCAAAGATAATCCGAGATCATATTTTTTAAACTGAACAAAAATCTCTTCTTCAGTGATAAATATTCCAGGCTCAGCTTCGATCGATTTCAGTTACATGTGTAATAAATCCATTTACTTTGATTCTGAAAGAATCTGTTCTAGGGTGCAACGATGCAAATCATGTTCAAAACGAGAACAAATTCGCTGGCCTGCGGACCCAAACTTCAGCATTGATCTCTTCAGGCAGTGTAACCATTATTCAGTTCAACATAACTTTGCAACAATAAGACAATGGTAAAATGAAATTACAATGAATTGCTTGGAAAGTAAGATTAATGAGAAAAAAAATGTTCCATGAACACTGACTTTGAAAAAAAAAATATACTGATGTAATCATTTCGCATGGTAATACATTATCAATTAGAAAAATCTGAAGGTACCCAGGATCATCACAACGTTAAAAGTCACCCAGATACGATGAACGTCACAGAGGCCTAGAGTCATCAACGTTAGAAGACGACCTAGGACAAGTCGAACGCTTAAAGTACCTAGGATCATCCAAACGTGGTGAAGACCTAGGACCCCTCAAAGGGAAATAGCGTTCCATAGTCCTTAAACAGTTTATCATTCCAAGGGGGGTAGCATTCAACGTTAGGATGGCCCGGGGTGGAACTCTTGAGAGAGAGAGAGAGAGATGAAAGATGAACTTATCAGCTCTGGAAGCAAGCCCTGCCTATTTCAATGCCGAATTCTTGGTCGCTGCTGCCCACGTCTCTGAGACCAACGTCCAGAACGGGGACACGGTGGATGCGCTGTTCTTTGCCTCTGACCTCCACTGTGGTGGTGGCCCATTCGCTGCTTCTCTCCTGCAGGGGGGAGGATGGAGCAGTTGAGATGCAAGTAGATAGATAGATAGATAGATAGATAGATAGATAGATAGATAGATAGATAGATAGATAGACAGATAGATAGATAGATAGAAAGATAGATAGATAGATAGATAGATAGATAGATAGATAGATAGATAGATAGATAGATAGATAGAAAGATAGATAGAAACATAGATGGATAGATAGATAGATAGATAGATAGATAGATAGATAGATAGATAGATAGATAGAAAGATAGATAGATAGATAGATAGATAGATAGATAGACAGACAGACAGACAGACAGACAGACAGATAGATAGATAGATAGATAGATAGACAGACAGACAGACAGACAGACAGACAGACAGACAGACAGATAGAAAGATAGATAGATAGATAGATAGATAGATAGATAGATAGATAGATAGAAAGATAGATAGATAGAAAGATAGATAGAAAGATAGATAGAAACATAGATGGATAGATAGATAGATAGATAGATAGATAGAAAGATAGATAGATAGATAGATAGATAGATAGATAGATAGACAGACAGACAGACAGATAGATAGATAGATAGATAGATAGATAGATAGATAGATAGACAGACAGACAGACAGACAGACAGACAGACAGACAGATAGAAAGATAGATAGATAGATAGATAGATAGATAGATAGATAGATAGATCCAACAGACGCCAGATAGATAGGTAATAGACAAGTAAATGAGCAGGCATTCAGATAACTAGAAATACACACATACATACATACATACATACATACATACATACGCACAAACATACATACATACATACATACATATGTACATACATATGTATACAGATAGACAGACAGACATACAGACAGACAGACAGATAGGTAGATAATATACAACCAGACACACAGATGAACAGACATCTTCTAATGAAACACTGCCACAAAAATATCCAGCGCTCGGCGCTTGAATTGATCAGCCTTACCTTGCAGTTATCCTCGACTACCCTGTATCTGAAGGGTCCCTTGCCGTGCACCTTCATGTCTTCCTCGTCAAAGCTGATCAGTTTCAGAGCGCTGTCATAGGTGTTGTTTCGGTTGTCGAACACAGCCACTGTGTTCTTGCAGTGGATGGTAATCTGTTGCTTGGCTCTGGTGGTGAGCTGTTGCAGGAATTTGATCTGTGATCTGTGGGTCTGGTAGGAGAACTGGACGAGAAAAGAAAAAAAAACCAAAATATAAAAAAATATAGTGGAATCAGGGACTAAATCTTAGCTTATTCAAGGCATGGCAGGTAATCCCTGTGCCATAGGCGGCACTGGAAGGGGGACACCACTAAGCAGTTTCTGACAAAGACAGAGAAGCCATCCCCGAATAGTGAAGACAATTTTATCCAGATGTAAAGAAGATGCCGTCATAATTTTCATGTGGGTGCCATAACTTGGTAATTAAAAGATTAATTAGCTTGGCTTGTAATTTTTGGATCAAAAGATTAATTAGCTTGGCTTGTAATTTTTGGGCTGATAGCACAGTAAAGTTGCCAAAAAGATGGTTGTCAGATATTGGAATGGGGGAGCCTAATTGCAGCGCCTGCCATAGGAGATATTTTCGGTAGATAGGCCCCGTTTTTCTCGCACATTGGTACGGTTTGGAGCGTGCTGAAAAATAACATCAAGCACTTGAGAAGAAGCCATTATGTGTCCCCGAAATGCTAATGAATAAATGCATGTCTTGTAAATTAGCTGGCAGCACTGGAGGAAGATGAGTGAATGGAATAGTTTTTTTAACAGGCATATTAAATGGATACAACTATAGACTGATCGATGAAAATCTAGACAGACAGACAGACAGAGAAGTAAATAAATAGGTAAATAGATAGATAGATAGATAGATAGATAGATAGATAGATAGATAGATAGATAGATAGATAAATAGATAGATAGATAGATAGTTAGATAGACAGATAGATAGATATAGGCAGAGACTAGATACATCAGACTGTTAAAAATGCTCTTGATATTTTTCTTCAGAGATAGAAATGAGCTCCAACAGCTGGCCCTAATTCAGTGAAACAACTGAGTAAAACAAAAGACATATTATCCTAGTGGGTATTAAATATTTTGCTGCTCAACACTGTCTAGACTTCCTCCCTCTTCCCACTATAAAGATGCCGGCTTTTCGCTAATTGTTCAGCAATAACTGAACTGAAAACATTGCCGACAAATTTAGAGTGTCAAATGGTAAATAATAATAATGATAATAATAATCTTACTAGAGTCAAAGATACTAGAATTGACAAGATGGGATAGCTAGTGCTTTTAGCGTGCACAGATTTCGCACCGCCACCTAGCGGCGAACGCGCGGAAGTCATGAAAAGTGCCGTATTTTACAAAGCCAAATAGGGAAAATATTGAATTTTGTTCGTTGTTCAGCTATCAATATAGGCCTTGATTGGCGCCATTTATTGTGGAATTAGAACCCCAATCGCTGTGGGAAAAACTCTGGCTATTTTTTTTTTTTTTTTTTTTTAACCGCAATAGCACTGTCACAATTTTGCATAATAAAATTACCATTATATCAAGCATTCTTTTCATACTATGCGCCATGGGCCCCGCTCCCGATCAATGCGCAAATTTGTATGCATAGTTTTTTTTTTAGTAGTGCGAAGAAGACAGTGTCTCATCTTATCGTTTCTAGTATCTTTCCTATAGTGGAGCTAGAGGATGAAAATGTAATCACCTAAAACTTCACGACTACGTGGCCAAAAATTCTGAAACTGTGTGTCCTGTCTCACTTTTTGACGATGAATTACGTGAGCATATTCATTTTTGGGCAAAA
>OZ007582.1:44828545-44908545 GCA_963931925.1 Onchidella celtica
AATCCGAAGTCAAAAGTTCGACACACTCACCATTTCTTGGCTTCTCTCCCAAAGCAGCAGCAATCTCTCTGCAAGTTCTGCCTGGTGAGCTCTTTTCTCCAGTGGGCTTCCTCAGTTTCTGGATCTCCTCAGAGACAGACTTCAGGGCGTCAAGGGTCTTTCTGGCTTCCTCATTTGGAGAATCACCCTGGGGAAGAGAACAAATGAATGGGCATCCTGTAGAGATGTCTTGCCATGCAGCTGTGGAATTAGGGGCGAACCTACATTTTTGGGACCCTGAACCTTGAACCGTTAGGGGCCCTTTCGCAGCCAGCAACAACAGGGGAAACATCAAAAATTCACTCATTCAAAAAATTTCTTCAAACACCACCCCCCCCCCTCCGGGATAAGGGGCCCTGAAGCTTAAGGTTCAATAGTTTCATAGTAGAACCGCCAGTGTAGTAAAATTCATGTCTTCGCACTTTGCTCTGTACTGTAAACTCCATTTTTCCACGTTACCAAACCATTTCTCCCACGTCCACACAAATGGGTTTCATAGTTACAAATTAAAGCCATATAATTTAGAGCAGTGGTTCTCAAGGTGGGACATGACAATATTTTTGGTGGGGCGAGAAATATTTCCTGAATCTTTTAGTATATCATACTGCAAACCAACGTTGCTCGATCATGGTAGGGCGCATTTTCATTTGGAAAACTGAAGTGAGACTTGGGACAAACACGGTTGAGAACCACTGATTTAAAGAGTCCACTGACTTAGTCCCTCGAGCCAAATAAAAATGTTCGTGAATAAATTGCTGTTCTTTTAACTTTTGGATATTGTCATATAATTTAGTCCATGTCTTTCTGTTTGAGTAATAGTGGTAATATGACCACACAGACATCATCGGTATTATCATCATTAACAATGTGCACAGCAACAATTCCCCTGCAACGGCGACCAAATATATACGCACAACAGACAATATGATTAAAACCTCGATAATTATACTAATAGCAACAACAACAACAACAACATAACCAAAGACCAATAGTGTATTACTGTGTATAGACCAGCAGCTTTCTAGCCAGTGGTCAAACTATTCAACAGCAATGACGACACCACTACCACTACCACCGTCACCACCACCAAGAAAAAACCCACAACAAACAGCATCAAGGCCTTACCAAGTATGGGTCAGGGCCCTTAGATGCACCAGAGGTCCAGCTCCTCATAGCAGCAGCGTACACAGACTGACCTGGGGGTCCCTGAAATCAAGACAGAACAATGCAATGACGAGTCTGTTGTTGTCTGTCAGCGAGTTCAAAAAGTCTCAGAAAATGCTCCCCCAATCAACCAAAGTCTAAACACGCATATTGTAGTCATGAGGCTGGCAAAAGTAAACATAACAATTAAACTAATACAAACATTCTCATCTCCCAATCTTCACCTTTCCCTCGGTCCCCAGTAAAATCAAGACAACTAGAGCTTTATCCAGTGTTGAAAGTCTACACTCTAAATCATCCCCCATCTTCCCGCTCTTATTACATACAGAGATTTAGTTCATGAAGCCAAACCTTCCCCCAAGTCTGATACCAACAATATTTCAAAATATTTATTTTCTCTAAGAGAGTTTATATTTTCCAAATACTACTCGACAATTTGTTTCCTATTTTACAGCCTCATTTCTCGCCTTCAATAATGATGAATGTACACAGTACAATTTGCGCATTACAGTACACAACATCATGACTTCGTACACATTACAATACACAACATTACGACAGTAGTACACATTACAGTATGTACACTACAATATACAACATTATCACTTAGTACACATTACAATTTCAATAGTACAATGCATAACAGTATAACTTTGTACACATTACAATACACAACATTATGTCTTCGTACACATTGCAATACTTACAGGTGGTCCTGGAGGGCCGGCATCTCCCATAGGTCCCTGAAGAAGATTAAAAAACAACAACCAATGAGTACATGAAGTAAACATTATTATATTTGCCCCTACAGACTGACTATTGTCTGGCCAAACTTGATTTTTTTCTTTTAACCAAAAAATTTCGGAAAGTTAGGATGTTAAGATTTTGAACAGTTTGGGCCAGCTGGCCACAACTACCGTTGTGATGACAAGATGGTCGCACTAAAACTTCTTGAAATTGGCCACAACTTATCTAAAGAAAATTAGTGCTAATTGTTTGAGTGACTCTAAGAGCCACAAAGCCTTTTTTTTTGTGGTGATCATTTCCTCAACATGACTTTCTTAATAAAAGCAACAAAAAAAAAACCCTTCAATTTCAGCTGACCAGAAAATCTACAATTTGAGCATTATTTGTTTCGGAAAGTTTTACAGAGACAAGTCTTATCTCATGAACGTAATAATGAACCAAACATTGTTTTGTTTTGTTTCTCCCGAGATATTTTAAACTGAAATTATTTGAGAAATACAGCTTGAACTTTTTAAATTTTGTGTGGAGGATTATGTTCACTCCTTCAGTACCAACTCAGTAAAATGTGAACACACACAACTTCGAGTTTAGGTGACCGTATGTAGTATTTTTCTGCAGATCATTTTCAAATTACCAACAGCTACACTGTATTACTCTTTCAAGACATATTTTCCACCATGAAAAGGTAGCCACCACAGACAACCCGCAGTGTGTCAAAGCGAAGCCCATGACGACAACAGGAAGAAACAGCCACTGCTCGACTGCTACAACAACAAAAGACAGCCACAACTACTTACGCGTCTGCCATCTTCACCAGCGGGTCCACGTGATCCCTATGAAAGAAAGAAAGAAAGAAAAATATAATAATCCTGCTTGTAATGAGTTTTCTCTCCGACTGTAGATGTACTGACAATAATTATGTCATCTCTGTTGTAAGCATTGTTTTCCCTTTTACAGTTTTTATAATAAGGATTTGTTTCCTTCCTGCTCTTTTACAAATATAATCTTATTTACAGGGCGAAGCTTTTAGCTTCCTTATTTAGATTCTATAGTTTTCTGTCCTTTTTTCCTAGCAAAATGCATGGGCTGTGGCTTACTGAAATTACTGCCTTCGACTGTACACAGGAAGAAATGATTTGTTTCCTGCTTGTACCTTTTACTTAATGACCTAAGTTTTACAGACTCGGGGTGCACCGATGTTTCTTATAATAGATCCCATCGTTTTGCCCATCTTTCTCTCTCTGCAGGATATCAAGTAAAGCTCTTGAGTACAACCCCCTATTGTTCAGATTTCACATGTTTCTTTCCAGTTCTGACGGGTATTGTGTACAGATATTACATGTTTCTCTCCAGCCCTGACTGGTATTGTATATAGATACTATATATTTCTTTTCAGACATGACGGATATTGTGTACAGATATTGATGTTTCTTTCCAGCCCTGCCGGGTATTGTGTATAGGTATCACATGTTTTTTCCAACCCTGACGGGTATTGTGTACAGATATCACAATTTACCTTCCACCCCTGACAGGTATTGTGTATAGATATGGCATGTTTTTGTCCTGCACTGACGGGTATTGAATACAGATATCACGTGT
Source organism: Onchidella celtica (assembly GCA_963931925.1). Taxonomy (NCBI): domain Eukaryota; kingdom Metazoa; phylum Mollusca; class Gastropoda; order Systellommatophora; family Onchidiidae; genus Onchidella; species Onchidella celtica. Next base: position 44,832,095 of record OZ007582.1, read on the forward strand.
TTCCTCACAGCCCTTACAAGTATTGCATATATAGATGCCACATATTTATTTCTAGCCCTGACAAGTATTGTGTATAGATATCACATGTTTCCTTCCAGCTCTGAGGGTTATTGTACACTGATATCATGTATTTCTTTCAGCCCTGACAGGTATTTTGTACAGATATCACATGTTTCTTTCCAGCCTTGGCGGGTATTGTGGATAGATATCGCATGTTTTGTTCCCTGCCCTGACGGGTATTTTGTAAACACACATTATACATTTGCTTTCAGTTCTGACTGGTAATGATTAATCATACACCCCCCGCTTCTTGTATTACTTACGTAGCCTCCGGGAGGTCCTTCAGCACCTGGTTCACCATCAGCTCCAATGGAGCCTCGGGGTCCGTCTTGTCCCTATGAAAAAAACATGGTAAGACACAAAATTATTACATGTCATCATTGGGATATATGTCATTAAGGCAGATGAAGCAACAGGCAAAAAATACCACATACCATCTTCGGTATCTCTGTGAAGATGATAATAGATAAAATCTTTGTCATCTTTGTCATGAGGGCAAACGAAGTAACAGACAAAATATTACATGCGATCTTTGACATCTTTGTGAAAATAATGTTTCGTACAACCTTTAGTATCCGTATCTTTATCATTATTACCCCCCCCCCCCCCCAAAGGCAAACATTTTGCATACAATCTTTGATATCTTTGTGAAAGTAAGCCATTAAATGCGGCATGCTTTTCATCTCCCCCCCCCCCCCCCCCACATTTTAACAAATCAGCTTTACCAATAGTAGCACCCACGGTAAACATCACTTTGGTTCTTTAAACTAATCCTCTAGTGCTCAGATTTATATTGCCTCATCTTACTATGATTCTGAAACATACGAAACTTAAAAAATTGCTGAAGGAATGCAAAAATATTAATATTTATTGAAAAAAAAGATAAATTAGCATATGTTCCAAAATAGTATAGCGGGGATTAAGTGATTTCAGATATCAAACCTTTGGTGTTGTAGAGATAAATGAACTTTGAAATTGTTCTTGTAACTCCAGTGGGAAAAAGCTGGTCTGTTTCTGTAGTGGCAAATGGTATGTTTCCAAATTTAATACTTATGTGAACACAATGTTTCGCACAGCTGTCTTACCCTTGCTCCTGGTGGGCCACGGGGTCCGCGGTTTCCGGCATCACCAAGTGGTCCCTGGAATACACAGGCATTGGTCAAAGTTACAGCACAGTAGAAATTAGGAATACTTCTGTTGTTGTTTTTTCATGTTCAAATCAGCATAAGTGTAAAAGTTCGCGACTTGAACAAAGTAAACACATCTGTAAGCAATGTACTTTCGCCAAATGGACTCACATTTCTAACTAGATCTATTAAAACAAAAACAAACAAAAAAAACTCTTTGGTCTTTGCAGCCTAGGGAAGATTATCTTTACCAGGACCCACGGCAAAAATGATCCTCTCCTTCACTCGTTTCCTGTTTTTAAAGCCCCCCCCCCCCCCCCACCAAGCCCTCTGCCCAGCCTCCAAAGGAGATTTTAAATCGGCCACATCGTTACGAGGAACTCAGGCATCAGTTTCTCTTGTACTCACATGAAATATCTCTAGCAAAGGTCCAACTAAACTAAAGCATGTAAAAAAGTGCGACTGACTGAAACATGATTTGCGCCAAAGTCCAACTGACTAAAACAAGTACAAAATTCAGGTAATCGAAACATGTACAAAAGTCCAATTAGATGAAACTTGTTAAGAGGACCGACTATTTGAAAATTGCTCCAAAATGCTAGTAACTGAAACAAGTCCAAAATCCAACGAACTGAAACATGTTCAAAGTCCAACTAACTGAAACATGGACAGAGGTCGAACTGATTAAAACATGTACAAAAATCCAGCTATGTAAAACATCAACTTAAGTCCAAACTAAATGAAATTTGTACAAAGTCCAACAAAGCCAAACATGTACGAAAGTCCAACTAACTGCAACTTGTATCAAAGTCCAACTAACTAAAACATGAACGCTAGACCAACTCAGAGCCGTCTTAAAGCATGGGCACACAGGGCACTTGCTCAGCGGCCCCAGGGGTTTATGAGGCCCCATGCATGCAAATTTACACTGGTTTTTGAAATGGGGAAGACAATTCCACGCATTACAAAAGAATCAGCCCTGCGGCCCATAATGATGTTGAGGCGGCCCTGGTCCAACTCACTGAAACATGTACACAAACATTACACAATAGGAACTGACCTCTGGTCCGGGAAGTCCAGGAAGTCCTGGCCAGCCTGGGTCACCTTTGTCTCCGTTATCTCCAGCTTCACCATCTTCTCCATCACCTCCCTGGGGTCCTTGTGGGCCCTGAAATCGTCATGGGAAATGGGATATTACTGGTTGTGAATGGGATGAAAACTCCAAAGAAACAGAAATGACAGATTTTATGCTATGAAGAAACTGTATGTTTAATGGAATAAGGATAAATATACATAGTCAGTGGAGCGACTACTATTGATTGATGTGGCCAAATAGAGATTTGTTTGAAAAGTGAAACTATTTTTTAAAGCTTTAGGGTTAAGGTTAGCGTTAGGGTTAGGGTCGCGTTTAGCTAATTGGCCACTACAAACTTTTCATTGGCGACATGGCCACAATAAGGGAGAGAAAGAGAGAGAGAAAGAGAGAGAGAGGGAGGGAGAGAGGGAGAGAAAGAGAGAGAGAAAGAGAGAGAGAGAGACAGAGGGAGAGAGAGGGAGAGAGAGAGAGAGAGAGAAAGAGAGAGCGAGAGAGAGAGAGAGAAAGAGAGAGAGAGACAGAGAGAGAGGGAGAGAGAGAGAGAGAGAGAGAGAGAGAGAGGGAGGGAGAGAGAAAGACAGAGACAGAGAGAGAGATGGGTGGTGGGGAATGAATGTTGCTTTGTTTGTTGTTTTTTTTTCTGGGAAAAAGGGGGGGGGGAGGGGGGGAGTTAGGTAGTAAATCAAAACAACCAAAGAATTCGGGAAACAAAGAAACAAACATAAACTAAAACAGCTGGAAACCTCTGGCCCACATGTATAACCAAAGATATCAGGAATGTCAGTACTTACAGGAGAGCCAACGGGTCCAGTTGGTCCACGTGGTCCGTCGGGTCCGTTCTCTCCCTAAGGATATACATGGTAAAATAGCCATGAATAATATTGTGGAAGATCAGTCGTGCATTTAACGAATTTTGGTCGTGATTTCAACTACGGTGATCTGGTTTGTTAGTGTCGTTCCTGACCTATCTTCTCTCAGTTATTGGTATTTCTAGTCATTAACATGGACAAAATCCACTTTTCCTACTTTTCGTTCATTCGTTATCTATCCAGTTTATCTTTCTTCTGATTCATTCATTCATTCATTCATCCACCAGTTCACCCATCCATCCATCCTTCCACCCATTCATCTATCCGTTCAACCCTCCCTCCATCTATCCATCAATTCATTCATCCACCCATCCATCCATTCAATCCTCCATGCATCCACCCATCCATCCATTCATCCACTAATTGAATCCTCCATGCATCTATCCACCCATTCATCCATTCAATCTTCCATGCATCCATCTATCCACCCATCCATCCATTCAATCCTCCATGCATTCATCCATCCATCCATCCATTCATTCAATTCCATCCATCCATCTATCCATCCATCCATCCATCCATTAACGTGAAAACATACCCTAGGTCCTCGCTCTCCGGGTGGTCCGGCGCTGCCAGAAGGTCCAGCATTTCCTTGAAGTCCAGTTGGGCCTGGGGGTCCTGGAAGACCCAGCTCACCGTCAGGGCCGGTGTTTCCAGCGCGTCCTTGGAGTCCAGGGGCGCCGGGGTTGCCAGGGGAACCCTGAGGACAGAGCAAGAAAGTCTTAACTAAACATTTAATGTAATAGTGTGACTCGTGTTTTATGATGTCCATGGTGTTAATATTCAGTACACTTAGAAAATGTGGTAAGCAAGCTGATATCATAATAGACATACTGACTCACTTACAGACAAAAAGGCAGGTAGACAGAAAATAGATAGTTGGATGGGTACATAGATAGATAAATAAACAGACAGACAGAAACATAGATAGATAGATAGATAGATAGATAGATAAATAGATAGATAGATAGACAGATTGATAGATTGATAGAGCGACAGATAGATAGATAGATAGAGAGAGAGATATATAGATAGATAGATAGATAGATAGATAGATAGATAGATAGATAGATAGATAGACAGATAGATAAAAAGACACTAAGACAAACAGGTAAACAGACAGACAGAGACACACAGACAGACAGGCAGACAGATGGACATACAGAATACCTACAGGAGTGCCAGGTTCACCAATAGCACCTTGAGGGCCAGATGGTCCAGCCTCACCAGGCTTGCCTTGGTATCCGTCAGTACCTGCAGCGGAGATAAGGCGTTTGGGTTTGAGTCTGGCATTTACGGCGCGTTGGTAACGGCCACTTTGCTCACTTCACGGTCTATCTGGGTGCATGTTCTTTATTTATGTTTCTTATTCATCCACCCCATTACCCAGCTGTCCATCTACGCATCTGTCACACTGTAAAACCGGCTATTCACCCATTTGTTCATCAGTAAATCGGCCCATCAATTTATCCATTTATATAAATGTTTGAAAATGAATAGCATAAATAAATAAGTCAATAAATAAATAAATAAATGGACTAACCAATGAATGAATGAATGATTAAACCAATCAATCAATCAAAGAATCCATCAATCAATCAATCAATTATAAATGAATGAACGAATGAAGAAATAAAGAAAGAAAGAAAGAAAGAAGCAAACAAACAAAAACAAATAACTCACTAATTAATAAAAATGAATAAATAAATAAATGAACAATTATTTCTGTTACGCCTTGAATGCTCATGCGATCTTCCCCATTTTCCTGCTGGATTGCACGCCAACTTACCACTACGTCCTGGGGATCCTCTTGGGCCGGTGGGTCCGGGCTGACCGGGTGGGCCAGTTTCTCCGGGCACGCCTGGAATACCGGGCTCACCTCTCTGGCCTTGTGATCCAGGTGGACCAATGGGTCCTTCAGACCCCTGTGATCGTAACACAAAGAATATATTAAGCCTCCTTCACACGAACCATAAAGTCTCCTTCACACAAGCAATAAAAAAGGTGAATAATTTTATTTGTAATAATTCATGGTTATAATGCCTAATATCACTAATAATAAAACTACCACCAATATTTACAGTCACACTGGATTAATAAAATCTCGCAGGTTTTAAGAGACAGTTAAAAATCTCGTAGGTTTGAGAGACAGTTAAAAAATCTCGTAGGTTTGAGAGACAGTTAAAAAATCTCGTAGGTTTGAGAGACAGTTAAAAAAGAAAATCTCACTGGTTTGAGAGACAGTTAAACATGATTGATAGGAATAAAACATCAGACATTCTGACGCTGAAATATTGAAATATGCCCCCCGCCTCACCCCCCCCCCCACCAATAAAAACAAATCCTTCGTTAATAACAAATAAGTCAAGAATGCAATAAATTCCGAATGACAAGTTGAAGGCCACACAAGCCTCCATTCTGGAGCCTTTGTCAGTAGGGTATTCAAGATTAGTTGATTTAGATCTGATCACGATAATGTACTAGCAGCTACTATCAAACCATGTTTAATTAAATAATAATTAGTATCAGTAATTCTCAATTTACCTTCTATATTATCAGGATTATTAAAGTCTCGCAGGTTTGGAAGATAGTGAAAAACAAACAAAATAAATGTTAAGCCCACAGCCCATTGTGTCAAATCTGTCTTGCTCTGTACTTTTTGATTCAGTGCGAAGTCTCTTTTCACCGGCTGGCTCACAACAGTTTTGAGCAAGTGAGACGGACCTATTCGACCTCGACAGTTCACGAGATGCCGTTTAACTCTATAGTCCCCAACTCACACGAAAACCCGAATAAAAAAAAAAACCAGACTTGACTCAGTGTGCCTCGAGCCTTAGTGTTTTTTCTGAATAGCTTGTTTACTATTGGTTGATCTGGTCCTACTTACGGGCACTCCGGACTCTCCACGTGGTCCTTTGTTACCTGGGGCACCGGTCTGACCTGGTGCTCCATTAGAGCCGGGTCTTCCTGGTCGGCCAGTTTCTCCCATAGATCCCTGCAGAAAAACAAAGCAATAATTTCAGGATATACAGCAAGTGGAATGACCCAAGGACAGGAACTACTGATAGAGAAATTTCCCAAACTTTTGAGATAACGTGTCGCTGCCAGTCACAACCCATCCACACACCATGGCCAAGTTATGTCTTCAGCAACAAACAAAATCGTGTTTACTAAGGGCAACAGATTTCGCAAATCCGGTAGTCAGAGAATTTCCAGAGAATTTCCATCCTATGACACAGGGAACATTTGAACAGTCCTAGACTATTGCATTCTGGTAACCCCGCATTAGCGTGTACCCGGCTTGGCAAAAAGGAAATGTCATGCAAGTGTGATGACTTCCCTAACATCCCCAACAGTCCTTCTGGGAGCTAAAGAAGAAGAGGAATGAAGGAAGAACAAAAAGAAGCTATGACGAGAAAACAGAAGAAAAAGTCGAAACTAAAACAAGGAACGCCAGATGCCAATTCCTGGAGCTGCGACCCTCCAAAACGTAATATCTCCGCAATGGCTGTCCTAAAGCCGGGCTTTCATGTGTACCGAAACGGCAACGCAAACGACAAAAAAACCTGCAAGTAGTGAAATAGAAGGGATATTTTCATGTACACGAAAATGCCGTTTCCGTCCACATGGAAACCCTCTTTCTTTTTACTACTTGACGGATTATTGACGTCTCCATTGTTGCCTTTTTCATTTCCGTACGCATGAAACCACAGCGTAATCCTTGTTATACAACATAATAATATACATCAGCAATCTTTATTATTACTGGTAATTATCGCTGGTCTATCTTTAAATTCGTGCAGTTTCTGGATCACTCCGTCTATACTGTCATTGGCACTTAAGTGTGTACCTGAATTCTATTTTGATGTTTCCTTTTTATTTTATTGAGGCAAAGCAAATTTCGATCTTCATTTTCATTATCGAGTAAATATTACAAAATATGATACATAAAGTGACATAATACACAAATAAAACCATATTTCGCTTCTTTTAAATCTATTTATTATTATTATTATTATCATTTTTAAAAATATTACATTTTTTGATACTTTCTATAACTAAAACTTGATGCATCGCTTGGGTGGATAAACGTGCCTCCCGATAATTGCTTACTTATAATTATTACGTTTAGGGAAAACATTACCAAATGACAGTCTGAACGAAAAAGATTTTTTACCATACCTTTAGAGGCAACACCACCCACCGCAAGCTCTAAAGGAAGAAAGATTTCTTACGATGCGTTTAGAAACAAGACCACCCACTGTAAACTCTGACGCAATGAAGGTTTCTTACCTTTTGACCTGGTCTGCCTTGAGGTCCTGGGGGTCCACTTGATCCCTGAGATCCGGGCAGTCCTTGGGGTCCTGGTCGTCCATCTGGGCCTGGCTCTCCTGGAGGTCCTTGTACACCGCTTTCTCCGGGTGCACCACGTCGTCCTGGGATACCTGAATCTCCCTATGGGTTAGATTGTGGTAGACGTTAATGGACGGAGCTCAACGTGAGGTTCAGTTTGAATGAAGAGAGCTGAATTTGAGGTCAACTTTGAGCACTAATATAAAAAAGCTTAAAATGAGGTCAAATTTGAATGGGAACAGCTCAAACTGATGTCAAGCTGATTTGAACGGACAACTCAATTTGAAGAGAAATTGGAACTCTAATGAAGAGGGCTCAAACTGAGGTCCAGCTTGAATGAAGAAAGCTCAGGCTCAAGTCCATTTTTAATGAAGAGATCTCAAATTGAGGTCAAATTTGAAAAAAAAAGAGAGCTCAAACAAAATGTTATCTTTTGTCTATTCCATAATCTCGGCGACTCTCGGAAACATATTACTTCCCTTTAGATCTAGCTGTTTCTTTTGTTGTTTTTTTTGTTTATTTAATTGTTTCTTCTCATTAAACTCAGCGCTAAAAGGATGTCGTCACATTGGCATCGCAGCATCTAACAGATACACTAAAATCATCTTCAAAATATATCAGCAAACGCAATGTCCCCAGGGAAAGTACGTAACAAGAAGGATATATTTTATTTCTAAAAAGAAAAAAAAAAAGCGACAAAGACATAATTATGAAATAAACTCTAGTTAATACACTCAAATGATAGCAAATCTCGAAGAACTCACATTTCGTCCGCTACGGCCCTGCTCTCCAGGGGGGCCTGTATCTCCTTGCTCACCCTGTAAAAGATATTTGAAAGATTAAACTAGAACCAACTGACATCATCTTTTCGAAAATGAACTTTTTGGATAATGGGTGAATTAAAGAAAATGGATCCTATCATACTGGATTTTAGACCCAGTTCCTTGGATTGTGTGGATATTCTAGAAAATAAATTGCAAAAAACAATACCAACAAACTGTAATAGATTTAGAATGAAGTCGTTGGATTCCCTGTGGGTTCTGAGTAAAAAAACAAACCGCACCATCATTTAAGTTAGATCAAACTCTTTGGACTATTCTAAAGAATAGATTGTGAATGACAGCGTTACACAATCTTTATTGTGAGACTGTTGAACTGACAATTTTTATTTGGTGCTCATTGGGAGAGATTTGCTTGTGAAAAGGCTTATGTTAAAACAAAAAGTTCGTCTCAAACAAAAATCGCACAAAAAATATATGGATAACACAGTTAACTGAAACTTGGCTACATCAACAAACAAATCTTTGTTGTTTTGTTTTTTTTAGAATTCTACAGATTGATGTAAACTAATACTTTCATTAGAAACTGTCTGACGAGACAGAACAAATTGAAGGGTAAGTAAGCAAACATCCATTCCTACGTACCTTTGGTCCGGACAAACCAGATTCACCTGTTTTGCCTAGAGCGCCAGGGGCACCCTAAGGGAAAGAGATAAGTGTATTCATTAGTGTTCATATCTACATCATCACGGGACTTTACCAATAAATCAGTCTGTCTGAATCACTCACTAACTCACAAATTCACTCACTGATTCGCTCACTGATTCACTCACTCAGTCATTCACTCCCTCACTCTCACTGACTCACTCACTGCAAAGAGCTGAGGCCACAAAATAATAACTCATCGTTTCAGTTGCAAGAGGGAGATTGTGACTCAAACTTTAAAAAATCAATGTTTTTTTCCAGTGACAAATTTTGTGACTATTTTTTTTTTCACCCCGTGGTCTTCAGTTGTGTTCACTTACGGGCAGTCCAGGGTAGCCGGGTTCACCTGAAACTCCAGGTTCTCCACGAGGGCCAGCGTTTCCAGCGGGTCCGGTGGGGCCAGGCAGACCTGGGAACAAACAAGAAACAGTTTGGTTAAACAGATGTTCATATTATGCGGTTTCGACTTAAGCAGATAAAAAAAAAAAAGAATAATGGCTATGGAATTTGTGTTTGGGTCCAGCAGGACCAGACGGGTCTGGGAACCAACACGAAACATTTTGTTTAATCAGATGTTCATATTACAAGGTTTCGACTTGAGCGTTGTTTTTTTTAAGGATAATGGGTAAGGAATTTGTGTTAGGGTTCAGTAGGATCAGGCAGATCTGGGAACCAATAAGAAAACGCATGTTTAATGAGATGTTCATATTATACGGTCATGGCTTAAGAAGTTGTTTTTTTTTCTTTTGGATAATGGGCACGAAATTTGTGTTTGAGGTCCAGTAGGACCAGGCATGTCTAGGAAGCAACAAGAAAAAGTTCGTTCAATAAGATGAACATATTACACGGTTTCGATTTAAGAGTATTTTTTTTCTTTTCAGGATAGTGGGTATAAAATTTGTTGTTCGTGTACAGTAGGACCGGACCAGGCAGACCTGGGAATTAACAAAAAATATTTTGTTGAATCAGATGTTCAAATTACAAGGTTTCGACTTAGGAAGTTTTTTTTTTTATTAGGATAATGGGTATGGAATTTGTGTTTGGGGTCCGGTTGGACCAGGCAGATCTGGGAAGCAACAAGGAAAAGTTTGGTCAATCAGTTGTTGATATTACACTGTCGTTACCTAAGTTTTTTATTCCAGGATAATGAGCATGAAATCTGTTTTTTTTTTATCTAATAATAATAATAATATATTGCATTTATATAGCGCCCAACCCCGTCGATGACAAGCTCTGGGCGCTTTAACAAACTCTTACACACACACACACACACGCATACACAAAAGAAATTCAAAAATATTTACTATTGTTGCTGCCGAAAAACACCTAGCCTAGTTTGTCTGAAAGAAATGGGTCTTCAGATGGCGTTTGAAAGAACCAATGTCATTAATTTCCCTGGTTGTCTTTGGAAGAGTGTTCCAGATGGTAGGGCCAAGAAATGAAAAGGACTTTTCTCCTACAGTGGACAGATTCATTTTAGGTACTTTCAATTTTGTAGTGTCAGATGATGATCTTAGTTGACGAGATGGAACATAGTAATCAGTTAAATCAACTAGGTACGATGGAGCAGTATTATTGACACATTTGTGACAAATGGATGACAATTTGTACATTATTCTTTTCTCGACTGGCAGCCAGTGCAAACTCTGCAGAAGTGGCAGTGCTGAATCTCTTTTCTTTTTCTTCAAAACAAGTCTCGCTGCATTGTTTTGAGCAATTTGGAGTTTTCTAATATTTTTTTGTGAAATTCCAGCCAAAAGGGAGTTGCAATAGTCAAGCTTTGAAAGTACAAAAGAATTTACTAAAACAGCCGCAGTTTCAGTTGAAATAAGATGTCTGATTTTACCAATTTTTCCAGATTTCCATGTATAGAATACGAATGAGGTGACTAACCTGAGATGACATAGAAAGATTTGAATCAATGTAAACCCCAAGGTTTTTTTACTTTTTTTGAAATTTCTATTGAATTAGTGCCAATTATCATCTCAGTTCTGTCCACTTCTTGCAGAACCCGCTCACGGCCTAATAAAATAACCTCAGTTTTATCCTCATTTAGTGCCAGTTTGTTTTGGTTCATCCAGCTTTTAATTTCTGTTATACAGTTTCCAGCCTGCTGCAGAAGGCTGTCAACATCGCATGGCAAGGCAGAACTGTAGAGCTGGGTATCATCAGCATAGAAATGATATTGTAAATTAAATTTCTTTATTTCATGTACAAGTGGAATAGTATAGATAGTAAACAAAATAGGACCAAGCACTGAGCCTTGTGGTACGCCATACTGAAGCGCATAAGAAAAAGATCTTATTTTGTTGGTTACAACAAATTGGTGGCGATTTGACAGGTAAGATTCGACCCATTTAAGGGCGACCCCTCTGATTCCAAACGATGTTTCTAGCCTTCTGAGCAGGATTTCGTGATCGATGGTGTCGAACGCTGCTGATAGATCCAACAAATTTAGCAGAGTAATATTTCCAGAATCTGCCTTTACTAATATGTCATTCATGATTCTTAATAGTGCAGTTTCAGTACTGTGGTTACTTCTGTAAGCAGATTGAAATGGTTCCAACAGGTCATTATTTCTCAAATGACACATTAGTTGTTGTAATATCACCTTTTCAAGGATTTTTGAAAGAAAAGGAAGGTTTGAGACGGGTCTATAATTTTTCAACATGTTTTGATCAAGAGTCGTTTTTTTCAAACGTGGTGTTACCCAGGCTGTTTTAAAATAATCAGGGACAGACCCACTTAAAATAGAGTTGTTTATTATTTTTGTAATAGTTGGAACCAGTTCACCAATACAAGATCTAACCAAAAATGTAGGAATAGGATCGAGGTCACATTTTGATGGCGATGCCATGATGATAGATTTTACAGATTCATTCGACACAACACCAAAAGTGTCTATAGGATTTCCCTGAAACTCATCAAAATGATCAATGGCATCAAAACTGTCAAGATTTTCTCGGATAGTTGTAACTTTTTTATCAAAATAATCAGCAAAAACATTGGGCAACAAATTGTTCTCGTAAATTGTGGGTAGAGGTGTTTCCTTTCTTTTCCCTGTGAGTTCATCACAAATACTAAAAAGTTCCTTACAAGATGTAGAATTTTGAAGTTTAGTGACATAGAAGTCTTTTTTTGCAAGTTTAATAACACATTTCCATTTGTTCTTCTGGTGTTTGAAAATGTCCTTGTGGACTGTAAGACCTGTCTTTAACCATTTGATTTCTGCTTTGCGACATTCTGCTTTGGCTGCTTTGACATCTAGGGTGTACCATGGAGCGAACGGTCTGTTGGAGATTGACCTGGTCTTGATAGGTGCATGTCGCTGTAGTAGATCTTGCTGGATGTTATTATAAGATGTGATGTCGCCTTCAAAGTTCTCGAGAGCATTGGCCATTTCCGTCTTGAAGGCATTGATGTCGATACCTTTTATGTCTCTGGACGACACAACTTTTTTGATGTCTATGGGCATTTCAAAAAATCTTCCCTTTTCTTTTCAGGCTTACTTAAACTTGAAAGACATGTATGTATTCCATTCTCCACATCTGACACATGGGTGTTTCGTACTCACAGGACTGTGGAACACGAGCGAACAATGTTCGGTTACTACTTACCTTGGTCACCAGGATCACCCTTTTCGGATGGGGGTCCAGCGGCACCTTGAGCTCCGGGGGGACCTCTGGCACCTGGACGTCCGGGACGACCAGAAGCACCATCAGGTCCGGTCAGACCTGGCTCTCCCTAGAGAAAGAGTTCGAATTAGATTAAAATGTGACAGAAACAGGTGTGGTTTAAATCTTGGACGATATTTCATTCAGTTTGGAGTAAATGTATTTGCTTCAAGGTTTCAACTGATGTCTTCTCTCTCTCTTTTCTTCTGTGTGTGTGTGTGTGTGTGCTTGTGTCACCTACATCTATGTATGTATGTATGTATGTATGTATGTATGTATGTGTGTATGTATGTATGTATGTATTTGTGTATGTATGTAGGTATGTATAATGTATGTATGTATGTATTTATCTATCTATCTATCCGTTCGTCCATCCATCCATCAGGCTGTCTGCCTGTCTATGTACCTAACTTTGTTTTTCTCTCTCTGTCTCTCTAACTGCTCGTTTGTCTGTCTATCTCTTTCTGCCTCTCTCCCATCTCTGTCTGACTGTCTGTCTATCTAGGCGTCCGCCCTTCTTTCTGTCTCCCTACCTATCATAATTACGTCTATGTGCCTATCTGTGTGTCTTTCTGTCTGTCTGTCTGTCAGTCTGAGCACAGCTGATACTTACATCTTCACCAGATACACCGGGTTCACCAGCTGGGCCTCTCTCGCCAGGTGGTCCCTACAAAAGGAAACATGACATGACAACATCATCACCACCGTTCAAAATCAAACTATTTATCATATGATCAACATCATCAACAAAAGCAGCAGCAACAACAACAACAACAACATTGGATATTTTCTCTAGTCAGCTATAGCTTGCTGGGTACAATACTTCGGTCACTTTACAACAGGCTTCAATGAAGACCCTGAATATATCGGCCCTCGTTGCTGTTAGTGAGTTTTTAAACCTTATAGTGCCCAGAAACGGATTACCAAAAACGTTTCTGTTATGCAAAAATGATCTGAACTGGCCAGAGGAATGAAAAACTATAAATGTTTATAGCGAAAAAACAAAAATAAAAATAAATTAGGAACAGTTTCAAAAATTGGAATTCGAGCTCTAAGTGACAGCCACATTTCAATAAATATTATGATATTTTTGATCTGGAGGAGTAAAAGATTTTGACTCCTCGAATTTGCCAGTTAGCAGAACTTAATAACTTATAGAAACTGCTCTTTTTTCTTCGTTCGTGAGAGATCACCAAATTTGTCACTCTTTCCCCCCTCCAGTCGGCAGCGCTATTGTAAATTGGCTAATTTATCGTACTTGAGGAGAAAAAAAAATGGCAAAACAACAACGACGAAGAATTGTGTAATTGCCCAATAGTGACCTGGATCAATTTCATTTTGCCCCGGTTTTTAGTATGAGTTGTGGTCGATGGACTAAAACCGGACCTAGCGCGTTGGCGAGACCGAAACAAGTCCATCTCTCACTATTTGATTTAAATAAATAATAATAATAATAATAATGATAATAAAATAATAATTATAATACATAGCATTTATAATAGCGCTTCATCCCGTTAGCAACCGGACGCTAAGCGCTTTACAACATTCATATCGTGTAAATTACACACACAATACACAGGCAGAACCAAGAAAAACAAAAGCTTGATGGGCATTCAGAATATAAAAAAGTCGAATCTTCAGCTGATGTTTAAAAGTCACAAAAAGTCATTTGAAGGAAGTTTAAGTCTGACTCTAAAACCAAAGAAAACAGACAGTCTGTGGGCTACTAGCTTTATAATTATGCAAAACATTTACAATTTACTACCACGTCAGAGACATTTTCGGGCCTCCAACCCACCATTCGAACTAAGGGGAGTTTATTTACCAATAACGATTTCATTTGGAAATAAAAACTAAGTAATTTATAAAACCTGGTGCTACCCAGAGACCATTATTTTCGCCCGCAGCTTGTCAAAGTTGCTCTTGCTGGGAAGTGAGCAACATGTAATCTATTCTGAGTCTACCACAGGGTATGTATTTACAGGGAGCTATCACTTCTGCCAAATCTCGAAACTAGGTCACGGCGGGAATAAGAATTGAAAGGGACCGTTTTCACCAAAGGCAGTGTCCGTATCTATTTACAGTGGTTTGTTTATATTTTGGGGTTGATTGAAACTATTCAGAGCCGTTTGTAAGTTCTTACTCCCCGTGGAAATGTACAACCGGGTATTGTTTACTGCCGCGGCTTTCCCCTCCATGCTAACAGTGGTTTCGCGGGGCCTCCCATGTCTCCGCAGTGCAGATCGACCAATAGTGATTTCTGTCTGTACACGCATAATCTCTGATGTCTAAAAACGAAAGACTAATTTGATGTACTTACGTTGGGGCCTTGTCCACCTTCATCACCTACGATGCCAATCTCACCAGGAGCTCCCTGAAAAGAAAGAAGTCTTATGGTTACGGTATAGATAGATAGATTGATAGATAGATGGATAGATAGATAGATAGATAGATAGATAGATAGATAGATAGATAGATAGATAGATAGATAGATAGATAGATAGATAGATAGATAGACAAGCGGATATAGTCGTAGATAGATAGATAAACAGATAAATACATAGACAGATCGATAGATAGATAGATAAAAAGATAGATAGATAGATAGATAGTCTAAACAGACATATAGATAGATAGACAGATCGATCGATAGATAGATAGATAGATAGAAATATAGATAGATAGATAGATAGACAGACAGAGAGAGAGAGAGACAGACAGAGAGAGAGAGACAGACAGATAGATAGATAGATAGATAGATAGATAGATAGATAGATAGATAGTCCAAACAGACATATAGATAGATAGACAGACCGATCGATAGATAGATAGATAGATAGAAATATAGATAGATAGATAGATAGATAGATAGACAGACAGAGAGAGAGAGAGAGACAGATAGATAGATAGATAGATAGATAGATAGATAGATAGATAGATAGATAGATAGATAGATAGATAGATAGATAAATAGATAGATAGAAGCCAGCAAGTATGTCATGACCATGGCATAAAATACAGATTATATACCAAATCACACTCACCCTAGGTCCAGCAGGACCAGGTGGTCCCAGACTGCCGGGCTCACCAGACTCTCCGCTGGGTCCTGGGGGTCCTCTGCCGCCAGGGAAACCACGCTCACCCTGTGGAAGACGGAAGGACGAAGGTTACTTGTCATCTTTTTGGCCGTTCAATATGAGAATTATGAGAACCGTTGCAATTTTTTCAATGCAACAGCAGCAGAGGCAGTTCCACCGCTGGGTGCAACATCAGCAAACAGCTATGGCAAAGAAGCTACTGCAATATCAACAACAGCAGCAGCAACAACAACAAGAGCTATGACAAGGAAAGGAACTTCACATTAACAGAAATAACAAGGGCTATAACAAAGAAAGCAACTACAACATTAACAAAAAAAAACAACGAGAGCTATGACAAGGAAAGCAACTACAACTTAGCAACTACAACGTCAACAAAAAACAACAAGAGCTTTGACAAAGAAAGCAACTACAACATTAACAAAAACAACAAAGGCTATGACAAGGAAAGCTACCACAACACCACCAAAAGCAACAATATCTATGACAGGGAGAGCAACTACAGCATCAATAACAACACCATCACCACCACCATCATCATCTCACTTAAATATCAATTTGGCAGGTGGGTCACATAATATTCTTTGTGAAACTTATATCTGACTTATTACTAATTTGATTGAGTGGATTACATAATACAATTATTATCTCTGGCAAAACTTAAATTTGACTTATTTCTTGATTTGACTAGGTGGGTCACATAAAATTATGAACCTTTGTAATAGCTAACCATTACTTACAGGATATCCTGGACGGCCGGGTCCTCCTGCTTCTCCCTGAATACCTGGTTCTCCATCTCTGCCGGCTTCACCTGGGGGTCCGCTTGGTCCAGGGGGTCCCTGGAATCCGACGGCTCCGGGTGGTCCCATGCCTCCAGCCTGACCAGGCTCTCCCTGGGGTAGTGCAACAGAGATCCCAGTAAGCCTTCAGTATACTCAACAATATTTCCCCACGAATATGAAGATTATTTGAGAATTTATTCCAGTGAACATTGTCAGCAGTTTAAAGAATTCATTTCCATGAACAAAGTTGTCTCTGAGGCTGCATAAAATAGGTTAGTAGCTGAACATTTCAGAGCCATATCGTGCATCAAAAACAAGTTTTTGCTCAATATTTCAGTTTTAAGCTTTTTGTGACGTAGGCACTTTGTAGAACCGCGCCTTCAGTTTGCACTTTCAGTTTTTCATGATCTACCAGTCACACGTCCAGTTTTTCATGATCTACAAGAGATATGTCCAGTTTTTCATGATCTACCAGTGACATGTCCAGTTTTTCATGATCTACCAATGTCATGTCCAGTTTTTCATGCTTTACTAGTGACAGCCCAGTTTGTCATGATCTAGCATTCATAGGGCCTGTTTTTCATGACCTAAGTTCCACACGTCCACCATCCACTAGGCCAACTCACCTCGGGTCCTGGGGGTCCAGCGCGACCCCTATCTCCAGTGGGACCGGCATCACCGTTGGGACCTCTTTGTCCCTGGGGTCCACCCTGACCATCTTTTCCTGGGGCTCCCTGGATGGAATGACAACAGGTACAAGAAATTACACAAGGAAAAGAAAAGGAACTGCCATGTCTTCAATGAACTGACAACCCTTACATATCTTTCACCACAGAGAAAACAAACTAGAACTAAAACAATACATTCACGAGGCCTCCAAAAGAATTAAAGATGGAAACTATGAGTGATGTTATCCTCAATAAACTTTAAATGAACAAAAATCCTCTACATTCATTGTTTTAATATATTTATTTTCGTTCTTTCATAAAGTAGAAGAGAATATAAGAGAAATGTAGGTATTCTCCGCACAAGCGCACTGACACCTCAGATATTTCACACCAAGGACTACCTGGTACGATTTTTATCCCGCGTTCAATGGTCATGGCTTTGGAAGTTAAAGTCATTTCCCCAAATTCTTATATTGAGTCTTAGAATCTTCTCCAAGACTTTCTATTGCTACGATTGCTATATCCCTGCTTAACAATATCACTATCAGCATCATTACCACCGCACTGAAAAATCATCCCCTTGACCACCATTATCATCCCACTGGTCACTCACCCTCTCTCCTTGTGATCCCTGGGCACCTTGCTGTCCAGGTGCGCCTGGGGGTCCGGGTGGTCCCATTTCTCCGGGTCGGCCATCAGCTCCAGATGGGCCCTGCATAAAGGAACACCGTTAACCTTCATGATAATACATATAAATCCAACACTGATTTCAATACCGCCCGCATTCATTAAATTTCCAGTAAACAGACCAGACGCGATTAACCAGTGCTTCTCAGAATCCCATACCACATACCTCCCCTTGCAAAATTTCCAGCGAGCAGACCAAATGCGAGTAAACCAATGCTGCTCAGAACCCTAGTCCATATTCTTGCCTTTGCAAAATTTCCAGCAAACACACCAGGTGCGAGTAAACCAATGGTGCTCAGAACCCTAGTCCATATTCTTGCCTTTGCAAAATTTCCAGCAAACACACCAGGTGCGAGTAAACCAATGGTGCTCAGAACCCCGCTCCATATTCCTGCCCTTGCAAAATTTCCAGCAAACAGACGAGATGCGAGTTAACAAATGCTTCCCAGAGACCCATACCACACCCCATCCCCTTGCAAAATTTCCAGCAAACAGACGAGATGCGAGTTAACAAATGCTTCCCAGAGACCCATACCACACCCCATCCCCTTGCAAAATTTCCAGCAAACAGACGAGATGCGAGTTAACAAATGCTTCCCAGAGACCCATACCACACCCCATCCCCTTGCAAAATTTCCAGCAAACAGACGAGATGCGAGTTAACAAATGCTTCCCAGAGACCCATACCACACCCCATCCCCTTGCAAAATTTCCAGCAAACAGACGAGATGCGAGTTAACAAATGCTTCCCAGAGACCCATACCACACCCCATCCCCTTGCAAAATTTCCAGCAAACAGACGAGATGCGAGTTAACAAATGCTTCCCAGAGACCCATACCACACCCCATCCCCTTGCAAAATTTCCAGCAAACAGACGAGATGCGAGTTAAGAAATGCTTCCCAGAGACCCATACCACACCCCATCCCCTTGCAAAATTTCCAGCAAACAGACGAGATGCGAGTTAACAAATGCTTCCCAGAGACCCATACCACACCCCATCCCCTTGCAAAATTTCCAGCAAACAGACGAGATGCGAGTTAACAAATGCTTCCCAGAGACCCATACCACACCCCATCCCCTTGCAAAATTTCCAGCAAACAGACGAGATGCGAGTTAACAAATGCTTCCCAGAGACCCATACCACACCCCATCCCCTTGCAAAATTTCCAGCAAACAGACGAGATGCGAGTTAACAAATGCTTCCCAGAGACCCATACCACACCCCATCCCCTTGCAAAATTTCCAGCAAACAGACGAGATGCGAGTTAACAAATGCTTCCCAGAGACCCATACCACACCCCATCCCCTTGCAAAATTTCCAGCAAACAGAATAGATGGGAGTTAACCAATGTTTCTCAGAGTCCCAGGCCTTGCGATCGCAGATTTCCTCAGTTCCTTCCTCATTTGATTTGCCATTACAGTTTTTTGTTTTTCACACTTTTCTACTTTCATAGGAAATCAAATTTCTTTGTTAACTGCAATCAGATGAAAACAGAAATCCTTATTTCAATGGATCTTGAAGCTTCTATTTCTTCTCTAGCTTTGAACATTCTTTTGGCCTGAGTCAAAATTGGGCAAAAAGAACAGGTTGTATGTTGCAAAACCCAGCGTGAGAAATAAAACCCAAACAATACAAAGCAAACTGACGTTGCTTATAGCCCTGCGGCGACCCCACAGTTTTTCGGTGGTTTTTATATTTCGTGAATTTTTTTGCCTGAGGAAGGTTTTTTGTGACCCAAGGCTTGCTGGGGGTTTTGTAATTTTTGTTTACTTCTAACGCTTTCGTGATTTACTGTAAAAACGTCTCTTTTCTTTTCTTACTGTTCGTTTCTCTAACGCGGGGGGGGGGGGGGGCTTTAAACCGAACAGACAGACAAAGAACTTACAGAAGCTCCGGGCAGTCCGCTTGAGCCATCAGGTCCAGGTGGGCCGGGTGCTCCCTGTGGGATAGTAGAAAGTTCTCACGGTCAGTGGTTGAATGGAACAGTTCGATAATGCACTACAGTTTCCTATCATTGTTTCCAATAATAGTTGTGACTGACGGACACAAAACACAAAACATGCAACATGAATTCGACAGGATGCCATAGAAAGATGCCCCCCCCCTCTCCCCCCCCCCCCCCCACTGAAGAAAACATACATATACACACACACAACAACACAAAAAACAGCAACAAAACCAAGGGATCACATAACAACCCCCTCCCTCCCCCCCCCCCCAAAAAAAAAACCCAAAAGAAAACAACAACAACAGACCAACAGAAAACGCGAATGAAAAAAAGCAACTGGAAACATATCCTGTTCTTTTGAAAATTTCCATTCTGTGACGATCAAAAGAAACTGTTACTCGTAGCGGAGTATCAGTTTATAAGCTCTGAACGCCACAGAAAAGACTACAGACGACAACAGAACGAACAGCAAACAACAAGAAGAAGAAAAAGTTCTACAAGAAAGAAAAACACTAAAGAACAGGGGGCTAACAGCCGAGGCCCCCGAGAAACAAAAGGATCTCATAGCCAGTAGCTGCCAGCACAGCACAATGCCCGAGGCCCCCGAGAAACAAAAGGATCTCATAGCCAGTAGCTGCCAGCACAGCACAATGCCCGAGGCCCCCGAGAAACAAAAAGATCTCATAGCCAGTAGCTGCCAGCACAGCACAATGCCCGAGGCCCCCGAGAAACAAAAGGATCTCATAGCCAGTAGCTGCCAGCACAGCACAATGCCCGAGGCCCCCGAGAAACAAAAGGATCTCATAGCCAGTAGCTGCCAGCACAGCACAATGCCCGAGGCCCCCGAGAAACAAAAGGATCTCATAGCCAGTAGCTGCCAGCACAGCAAAATGTACTCCCAAAGAACTGCTGGTAGAAGCTGACCGTATCTGATCAGCCTTAGTACGGCAGTTTATGCAACAAAATCAATTGTGAAAAAACAGAACAACATCGGAAAACAAACAACAACAGCAACAACAGCAATGAATAAGACAACAGCTCCGACAACAACGCACAGGTAAAAAGAACAACAACAACAGCAATGAATAAGACAACAGCGCCGACAACAACGCACAGGTAAAACAACAACAACAACAACAGCAACAACAGCAATGAATAAGACAACAGCGCCGACAACAACGCACAGGTAAAAAAAACAACAACAGCAATGAATAAGACAACAGCGCCGACGGCAACGCACAGGTAAAAAAAACAACAACAGCAATGAATAAGACAACAGCGCCGACGACAACGCACAGGTAAAAAAAACAACAACAGCAATGAATAAGACAACAGCGCCGACGACAACGCACAGGTAAAAAAAACAACAACAACAGCAACAACAGCAATGAATAAGACAACAGCGCCGACAACAACGCACAGGTAAAAAAAAAACAACAACAGCAACAACAGCAATGAATAAGACAACAGCGCCGACAACAACGCACAGGTAAAAAACAACAACAACAACAGCAACAACAGCAATGAATAAGACAACAGCTCCGACAACAACGCACGGGTAAAAAGAACAACAACAACAGCAATGAATAAGACAACAGCGCCGACAACAACGCACAGGTAAAACAACAACAACAACAACAACAGCAATGAATAAGACAACAGCGCCGACAACAACGTACAGGTAAAACAACAACAACAACAACAACAGCAACATCATCAACTTACAGCTTCTCCTGGGTTGCCTGGTGGTCCGGGACGGCCACCCTCTCCCTGTCAAAATACACACACACACATTATGCTAGCGATGACCATGTACGTGTTCATAATAAACCTGCATTTCTAAACCATAGTAGACAATGAATATCCATGTGAAAATACACAACATAATAATATCGACACAAAGAACATGTAAGCTTTAATAACAATAATTTTTATCTCCCCCCCCCCCCCCCTTAACTAAAGTAAACAATAAATAAGCATGTGTAAATATAATACAGAATATGAAACGATGAATATGATTGTTTGCTTTCATAATAATATCTTCCCCTTAACTACGGTTAAACGACGAATATCCATGTGCAAATGCACACAAAATATGAAATAATGAATACGTATACTTTCACGAACAACTGTGATATCTTCGCCTTTTCTTAAACAGTGAATATTCATGTGCAAAAACACGCCAAATATGGAAGGATGAAATCGTATACTTTTATTAATTGGATCGTTTTAACTTTTATAAACAATGAATATTCCTGTGCAAATTACTTGCCCAATAATAAAAGATGAACATTTCGACTTTCATAAAAACACTCCTTCTTAACAATGAACAGTCTGGGCGTTTTTACTCTTTCAATGGACAACATTGGCAAAGCTACAAGATACCGGACAATATCTGTTTTCATTCTTAATGTTAAAGATTTGAATAAAATACACACTATGATCAAGTAAATGGATGGACAACCATGAGATAGACAGACAGACACACCGAGACAAAAGACAGGTTAGTCATACGGATAGATAGATAGATAGATAGATAGATAGATAGATAGATAGATAGATAGATAGATAGATAGATAGACAAATAGACAGACAGACAGACAGATAGACCGACAGACAGATAGATAGATAGATAGATAGAAAGACAGACAGACAGACAAATAGACAGACAGACAGACAGACAGACAGACCGACCGACAGACAGACAGACAGACAGATAGATAGATAGATAGATAGATAGATAGATAGATAGATAGATAGATAGATAGAGTACTTACAGTTGAGCCGCTTTCACCACGGGGGCCTCTCTCTCCATCAACGCCATCAATACCTTTGTTACCTGGAGCGCCAGAGGAGCCGGGGGCACCACGGGAGCCTGGGAGACCCTGTCACAGGAAAGATGTCATGTCACACTCATCAGATGTCTT
Organism: Onchidella celtica; assembly: GCA_963931925.1. Taxonomy (NCBI): domain Eukaryota; kingdom Metazoa; phylum Mollusca; class Gastropoda; order Systellommatophora; family Onchidiidae; genus Onchidella; species Onchidella celtica. The sequence continues at coordinate 44,854,871 of OZ007582.1, forward strand.
ATCGTTAAGAAGTAACAGGTGCAACGTAGCCTACAGTTTGGGAACTCGTGTATTGGGCTATTGCCCGGGGACTTCAGTCTGACCAAAGATACTAGAAACGATAAGATGAGATGTTCACAAAGAAACAATTAAAATATCTATTGACACCTCAGAAGTGGGTAAGAAAGGGGAAAAATGCTAAAAGGATTAGTTTTGAGATTGTACTGTTAAGTCCCACCAACACACACAGTGCCAGACTTCAGACAGAGATCCCTGTTCTCTCGCCCACAGAAGTATGACAGAAAGAGAAAGTTTGTACAAAACAGTCATGATCTACTCACCCGGTCACCTTGAAGGCCGGGGTTTCCTGGAGGTCCTGCGGAACCACGCTCACCCTGGTGATCAAAACAAAATAATTTCGTCAGCACAGGAAAAATTCGAACCACTATAAATTTGTATGTTCACCGACTCTCACTTGTCAAGTCTGAGCGAAGATCGCATATTTTTATCAGTACTGTCAGAATTGACAGTCCGAACTACTGATAAATATGTATGGGGGCCGACTCTCACCTACCAGATCTGAGCGAACATCGCAAATTTTTATAATCCTGTCGGTACTGAAAAGTCGGATCTACTAATATTCGCCGACTCTCACTTACCAAATCTGAGCGAAGATCATATATTAATAGTACGGTACTTCAGCACTGAAAGTCCGAATTACAAATAAATATGTGTTCTCCAACATTCACTCACCAGGTCTGAGCGAATAATATCTATTTATCAGTACTGCCAGTACTGAAAAGTTCGAACTATTATGTTCGCCGACTCTCACTTATCAAGTCATTACCTGAGCGAAGATCGTATAATTTTATTCGCATCGGTACTGAACAATCGGAACTACTATATCAGACTGCATATTGTTCGTAGACTCTCACTTACCAAGAGTCATGTCCGGAGCGATGACCGTTTGTTACAAAGCCACTGCCGGCAAATAACATTCTTTTACATATGAGTAAAAAGGGTGTTTTTTTGTCGTTTGATAAGGTTTCATTACTATTTCTGATTTAACCCTTTCGACGCTGAAGCAATACTGCTTTGATCTTTATGGTTCTTGTCCTTTTTAAATGTGATTATTTTGGTTATCCCAAAAGGTGAATGGGAACTTTTAAGACAGTATTAATCTAAGGTATAAAACTTCATAATTGTATTAGACAACCTCACAGTCCACCTGCAAAAGATTATACCCATGACCATACGCTGTTGGCAGTCAATGGGTTAAAGAAACACGGAGAAATCATGAATGTAGCAATTTGCTTGAAGGTCATGTAGATAGACCAGAACGCCTCGAGATAGATCTAAAGCATCTGCATGTTGTAAGCATACATGTCAAGCGTTTCAATATGGTAGTTTGTTGTCCTTACTGAAGCATGTGTGATACTCGTTTCAGTGCAGAGGGTAGAGACACGTTGTCAAGCGTTTCAATACGGATAGTAGGGACAGCTTGCTAAGTGTTTCAGTGGAAAGTGTGGGGACAATATTTATCTAGTGTGTCAGTATGGATAGCAGGGACAACTTGTCAGGTGTTTCAATATGGATGGTAGGGGTAAATCATCCAATGTTTCAGTACGGACAGTTGGGCCAACTTATCCATTGTTTCAGTACGGATAATATGGACAACTTGTAAAGCATGCCAGTACGGATAATAGGGACAACTTGCCGAGCATTTCAGTATGGATAATAGGGACACTTTGTCAAGCGTTTCAGTATGGATACTACGTTCAACTTATCAATCATTTCAATGCAGATAAAAGGGACAGCTGCTTATTACCGAAGCCCTTCAATTGGGGAATCATAAAGAATCCTTACCCTGCTGCCTGGTGGTCCGGGGGATCCTGGGCGACCTTGTTCTCCAGAATTACCTGGGCCTCCTTTCTCTCCAGCCTGTCCTTTGTATCCGGGCTGGCCGGGCTCGCCCTACAAGTGGGCAAGATAAATAGGAAACGTCAAAAACATACAGAATGATAACATTAAAGTTTCAAGACCCTTGCAAGCCAAATTGTCATTTGTCTTGAGGGCCCATTTTGGGGGAAAAGAGTTAATATCTGGAGTCTTGGCTTTTTAAATAATATGATCAGGTTTGTCCTTTCTGCATAATGAAGGAACAAGTCGTGAATTCCGTCATAAACCACTTTAACTCATGCACTGGAGTAAAAAAACAATCGATTAACAAAAACAACAGCTTTGGCACTTATGACAGTTACGCTTTCAACCAACCAATCAATCAACCGACCGACCGACCGACCAACCAACCAACCAACCAATCAACCAACTAACCAATCAACCAACCAACCAACCAACCAACCAACCGACCAACCAAAATACCAACCAACCAACAAATCAACCAATTTAATCCATTATAAAATAATCGACCAACCAGCTGATTAGTTAGCCAGCCAACTAACTAAGTAACAAACAAAACAAACTAATTAACTATCTAACTAGCTAACTAACCCACTCACTCACTCACTCAATCACTCACTCACTCACAAAAACAGACACATGGGACTTACTGATGAACCCTTTGCACCAGGCATGCCAGGAGATCCAGAAAGACCAGATGGACCACGTGGTCCAGGGAAGCCGGGACTGCCAGCTTGGCCTGGATCACCCTGTAGGCAAAAACATTACACAAAATAAGCGCATTGCAAGCAAATAGTATACAATACATATTGGCTAAGATCACTGTATAGTATACTAATTACTATCTTAAAACTCTATACATTTTAATTTTCTGTGTTACGGTATTTCAGTATGCTTGCTTTTTTTGCTCTGTCTTTCTTTTTTTTGTTGTGTTTTTTAAATTTAATTGTGTGCAGATAAATATGCACATTATTTGACATGATTGTAAAAAAGAAAAAAGAAAAAGAATATTGATATGTGAACAGATTGGTAGACAGACAGACAAACTTGGGCAGACTGGTAGATAGACAGTTAAGAGGACACAAACAGATAGATAGGTTGATTGACTGACTGACGGACAGATAGATAGATAGATAGATAGATAGATAGATAGATAGATAACACACAGCCGAAATCCTATTTAAATGCAACAGGAGATTCCAATGTACAAAACAACAACAGTACTGCAAGTTTCTACATACCATAGCACCTTCCTCGCCCATAGAGCCAGGCAGTCCTGGGGCGCCATCACGTCCCTGTTCTCCTGTGACACCGGGCATTCCATTCTCACCACGGGACCCCTGGGGTCCAATAGAGCCCTTGGCTCCAGGGGCACCAGCGCCACCCTTTGGTCCCTGTTGTCCGGGAATGCCCGGTGGTCCGGTGGGTCCTAGAGGACCGGGGTTTCCTGCTGGGCCGGCCATGCCGTTGACACCGCGAAGACCCTGAAAGGCAGAGGAAACAGTCGTGGTAACTCTCAATCACAGCTTCATATACTCGTATGCATTCCACGTCACAGGTTCGTTCTCATACGCTAGGAGTGAAGTTGTTGTAGCCAATATAGTGTTTTAATATTTCCTTCAAATCCTCCCTTCCGGTCTTTCTTCACTGATATTAGGTTTTCTCATTTGAACAGTGTTAGCAGATTGACAGATTGATAGACAGACAGACAGACAGATAGATAGATAGCCAGATAGATAGATAGATAGATAGATAGATAGATAGATAGATAGAGAGATAGATAGATAGATAGATAGAGAGATAGATAGATAGATAGATAGATAGATACTCACTGGGGCTCCATTGGATCCGTCCTCTCCCCTGTCACCAGGGGCACCTCGGGGTCCTTGGGGTCCAGGGGCGCCGGGGGGTCCGCTGGGACCTGCGTCTCCCTACAAGTTGAGGAGAATGAAAAAAAAAAATCAGTAAAAACCTGAGATCTTTTGAAATGACACAATGTCAACTGTGAGTGGCATGGCGCCAGTAAAAAAAAGAACGTGCCTATTTGTTGAGTGTCCTTGTCCACGACGAGTACAGTTTTTGCATTTCTTTTAAACATTAGTTCTGGCATACTTTGTCTCCTCATCTCCAGTCACTAACCTCTTTCTCTCTTTCTTCTGTTCTATACATATTTTGTTTTTCATTATTATGCAGCTTGTCCAATGGCAGGACCCCCGCATTGCCTCCAAATATATATATATAAAACACCCAAAAAAAAACTGTGGGGTCATTGGATAATTATTATTTCTTACGCGAGGCTTTGCTACATACAACGTTTTCTCTTTGCCTATTTTTGACGTACTGGCTCCAAGCGTGCTATCGAAATACACCGTAAACGCAAAAGAACAGAATATTTACAAAAGATGCAGAAACCATTTTCTTGTTTCCCTCTGCTTCATTTTTTGTTCAGTTTCCAGTTCACGACCACCAAAAAGATTTGTAATCGCACAAAGTTACGAGCCAGATGAAATTAAAACAAACAAACAACAACGACAACAAAAAATCATATTATTTCAACCAATATTGTTAAAAAGTGGACTTGACCTAGATTTTTGTTTTGCATTCACGGTATTTCATCGTAGCACAGCCAGTTTTACTTACCGGTTCACCGGTCTGTCCGTCAATACCGCGTTTTCCAGGGAATCCGTTGAAGCCACGGTGACCCTTAGAGCCAGGCATTCCTGGCATACCAGGGGAACCGTTGGGACCCTGGGGATGGGGAAGAAAACAACATGAGAACCACTGAAGTCGCTCTGCACAAATGACGTCATGTTTAAGAATTGCGTGCATTGGCCAGAGAGGAAGATTTTTTACCAATCAAATTACCTGCAGTTCATTACAACTGATATTATTTCCTCGTCAGGAGGTCAATTTTTACCAACTACGGAATCGTGCTCCGTTTTCGAATGTATTCAGGGTGATTAGGTTCAAAGCAATCTTTTCGGAAACAAAGGCATCTAAGATGTCTTATTACAGACAAACAGACAGACAGACAAACAGATAGACAGACAGACAGACAAACAGACAGGCAAACAAACAGACACACACACAGGCAGATAGATAAATCAGTGCTTATTCACAACAACAGCAATAATAACGAAACACTTCGGCACCTTTGAAAATTGCAAACAATGAACTGCATAAAACAATGAAGGTAATAAAAGGCTTTTCTACAACTGGCACAAATAACAACAACAACAATAACACAACAAGGCGACAAGCTGTACTCTAATACAAAAGACAATGACGACTACGTCAACAACATCAGCACCAGTTGAGGAGCAACAGGAAATTTTACTCACTCGTCCACCGGGGGCTCCAGGTGAACCGGGCTGGCCGGATCTGCCACTGTCTCCCTGTGGGAGGAGATGGATAGGACGGTTAGAGGGAGATTCGCAGTGTGGGATTATTGGAAATACTGAGTGAGGGAGGCAAATTGAGAATATTGGAAAGAAGGGGAGGGGGAGGAGGGGGTTTGGCGATTTGGGAGGATTTGAAAGCGGGGCGGAAAAAGAGAAAACAGGTTGAAGCTCAAGTTCAACTTTATTGTAGACCTGTCGGCCAGTTCAAAATAATACAGAAGAATTACGCAAACAAGCTTCAAAAACCCATTAACAACAACAACAACGGCAACAAAATCCTTTGCTGCCTAACACAATTTTACACGTTTACTGATAATAATGTACAACAATATTACTTGTTTGATAACGGATTATTATTGTCCATTTTCACTTATAAACTAAAGACATCTGAAAATACTTCAAAATCAAAGAACTCGCATGGTATCAGTAAGCGCTTGCTCTTTGAAATTATGAATGGATGAGATTGTTTTATGTATATTCCTTCACATATGAAATTTTTCAATAAGCAGAGATGAAAAACGATGGGACCTGATCCAGAAATTCTTAAACGGTTTTGTGTTTCTGCGAACCTTGCACGCAGTGCACTAAAACAAAATTACAGAACGTGGATACTATAAGATAATATATATTTTTTTTTATCTTTTTTTTTTCTCTGTACTTAAGTCTTTTTGTCACTCTTTTGTAGTAATATTTCTGTCCTTTAAAAAAAAAAAGAAAAATTTAAAGGGAAAAAATATTTGCGTCAAATTCCCAGTGCATGTGGCTGGGGTAAGAATACTTTTTTGACGTTTTTTTGTCTTCTGATTACGTGTTGGCATATATTTTTTTCTCTGTAGTCTTACTATCTCGTACTTACCTCAGGGCCGGAGGGTCCAGGTGGTCCAGGCAATCCTCGCTGTCCGCCGGGCCCCTGTGTAGAGAGAGAGGGAGATCATTAGCATGGTACATGAGACTTTTGAACACATTCTGGCCGAGCTGACAGTAATAGAAAGACTCTCCCAATTGATGAGCGTTTTTCCAATAGTGAGTAAGTCAAATTTTGCATGAATCATGTCCCCTTTCAGATACACGATCAAAATCAGTGTTGGACGCGGCGTGAGTCTTCAGTTTAAACTTGCATTGTCCCATCTTTATCTTTTCAACGCTTTTCAATTAGGGCCAGAAGCGCACTATTTCAAGTCTCTGTTGCGTCCCTTCTGAGATTTGTCTTGAGCTTCCTTTGGGTCCACTATCGCGCGAGACAGCCGTGTTTCAGACTCACTAGTGCGCAAAGTCCTGTTTAACTCTATGGTCTACAAGACAAACCAGACTTGCGTCAATGCGCTATGGGCCTGAAGCCTGAACTAGAGAAATCTTCTCTGTTTAATTATTTCATGTTTTGAATTTCAGTAAGAGGCTGAACTCTGAATAATGTAATGAAGAATAATGACGAGTGTAAACAAAGTTAAAGGATAAAATTTGCAAACAAAACTTTACATTTTGCTTTTAAAACTTTATGATTGAACAGTTGCTACTTTTGAAATCTTGCAATACGTTTCAAGCCTCTTGTATTTAAATTATGAAATAATAAACTGAGGACTGTAGAGATAGAAGGACTGACGATGATGTCAATAAACAGAAGGACAAGCAAAGAGGCAGACACTAAGATAGACAAGCAAAGAGGCAGACACTAAGATAGACAGATATATACAGACGGATAGACGGAGAAGCCGCTCAGTATTCAAGCAGAAAGATAGATAGATAGACAGACAGACAGACAAACAAGAAAGACAGGCAGATAGACGCACAGACAGACAGACAGACAAACAAGAAAGACAGGCAGATAGACGTACAGACAGACAGACAGACAGACAAACAAGAAAGACAGGCACATAGACGTACAGACAGACAGACAGACAAACAAGAAAGACAGGCAGATAGACGTACAGACAGACAGACAGACAGACAGACAAACAAGAAAGACAGGCAGATAGACGTACAGACAGACAGACAGACAGACAGACAAACAAGAAAGACAGGCAGATAGACGTACAGACAGACAGACAGAGACAGTTACTACAATAAATTGTAAATGATTACTCACAGGAGGGCCGGGGTCGCCAGGTTCACCTCTCTGTCCCTGCATACCTTGTGAGCCAGGGGGTCCTGGAGAACCAGATGCACCACGAGGTCCCATTGGTCCCTGGAGGACACAGGAAACATGGGGTTAATTCATCTTTCAATACCCAGCCACCACCATCATCCGGTCGATCATATGACCTTCTGATCCACCCACCAATCCACCCTCTGAGAGAAACACGAATCCATCTACTAACCCACCCACCGATCCAACTACCGACGAACCCACCGTACCTATTGACCCATCCATTAACCCATGTACTAAACCATCCACCAATCCACCTATACCGACCAACCCACCAATCCACCTACCGACCAACCCAACAATCCACCTATTGACCCATCCACAAATCCACCTTTCGATCAACCCATCAATCCACCAATTGACCCAAACACTTACCCATCTACTGTCCCATCCACAATCCCACCAACGACCAATGTACCGACTCACCATCTAGCGACCCAAAAATCCACCTACGGACAAGCAAGCAACCCACCTACTCATCAACCAACCAACCAATCAATCAACCCACTGACCAACCGCCTACATAAACAGACACAACAAGCACTCACCACTTGGGCCTGGAGATACTGAGGCTGGAATGCGCTTCCTCCAGCTTTGGAAGAGAACTGGTTAGGATAGTAGCTCCTGTAGGCTTGATCAGCACTCTGGAAGATGAAAATAAGGAGGACAGTGACGAGAGGTGTAACAATGGAAAGTGGAGTGTGACAGTCAGAAAATGGTTTAATCAAAAGAAGGAGAGAGAGAGAGAGAGAGAGAGAGAGAGAGAGTAAGAAACAGAGGGGCTGTGCCCCATACAACATTCATTAAGAAGGGAAGAGGTCGGAAAGACAAGCCTCCTGACTAGTTTCGTTCTAAATATTTCTTATTTATGGGCACAGGTTTCTGAGAGCCATGTACTCATTTTATCGCCCGTGGCTAATGCTGAAGTTTATATTATGTTAAGGCTGTTTTGTTTTTTTTTGCGCTAGGGGCATGTACTTACACGTACCCATCCCTAACCCCGTCCTTATCCTCAACTTAAATCGTATCGAATCCCTAGCCCTGCCCCCCTACCCTTGCAAACAAAAATCAGGAGGAAAACAAAAAGAAAATCTGAAAGAATTAATTAAAGCTGTTGTTAGGAGTATTTCGGGAGGAGCTCTCTAGCTCTGGAGTCACAAAAGGCTTTAAAATACGTACCCTAAGAAAAAACTTAAGAGGACATACGTACTTGTAATAACTTTCATTATGTGAAATACTTTTTTTTGGGTCTGTCTTACCATGTCAGGATTTCCAGCAGGTCCAGAGGCCCCAGGGATTCCATTGGTACCATCAATGCCAGGGTCGCCCTGAGGGATGGATGTTTGGTAGCTGTTAGTTGTTGTTATAGATAGATAGACAGACAGACAGACAGACAGACAGACAGCTAGATAGACAGACAGACAGACAGACAGACAGATAGATAGATAGATAGATAGATAGATAGATAGATAGACAGATAGATAGATAGATAGATAGATAGATAGATAGATAGATAGATAGATAGATAGATAGATAGATAGGTGAATGGATGGATGGACACACAAATGAATGGATAGGTGGACTAATGGATGAATGGAACTCGGAAGAATGGATGGACAGACGGACGAATGGATGAACAAACAAATGAATGCATGATTTGATGATAGATTGATGGATGAATGAATGGATAAATGGGTGGATGAACAGACTGGATGGCGAACGGATGGGTGGATGAATGGTGGATAGATAGACAGTTGAGCTGAAGCATGGATGAATGGATGGATGGATGGATGGATGGATTGATGGATGCATGGATGGATGGATTGATGGATGCATGGATGGATGGACTGATGGATGCATGGATGGATTGATGGATGCATGGATGGATGGATGGATGGATTGATGGATGCATGGATGGATGGATGGATGGATGGCTGGATGGATGCATTAATGGATGAATAGATGGACAGACAGCTAAAGACTCACCATTTCTCCCTGTCTGCCCTGATAACCTACATTGCCTCCTTGGCCTGGAGGGCCCTGTGTAAAAAACAACAACAACAACAACATCAGAAACAATATAGATAATATTATGAGATAGTGACAGTGACAATATTCATTCCGAAACACAGAATACCGAGGCGGACCATCCCTTTTTTCACTATACGTCCACATCTTGTGCGCGTATAAACACGGTGTGGTGTGCATTGTTGCAATGTTGACATGGATGGTACGCGCACAAGCCAGCGGACGGAAAATGATGAATTGGTCCCTCTCGATATCCCGTGTCTCGGATTCATTCTCTAACCTCCTTCCCCCTCATGCTCAACATGACTTCGACACCGACGTTGTCGTCTATATTCGATGGAGTTTTTGGGTTTTTTAAAAAAGAATTTCGGTAAGGATCGAGGAAAAGACAACAAAGACGAAAATCTTGAAGACAAGTTAGATCTGAGACAGGGACATTATTTTGTCTTGTTGTTTCTTGTATTATGTACGTGTGTGTTTCTCCTTCTCCCTATGTGAGTATGTGTGAGAAAGAGAAAGACAGAGAAGAGAGGAGAGAGAGAAAGAGAGAGAGGGGGGAGAGAGAGAAAGAGGAGAGAGAGAGAGAGAGATAGAGATAGAGACAGAGAGAAAAAGAGAAGAGAGAGAGAGAGAGAGAGAGAGAGAGAGAGAGAGAGAGAGAGCGAGGGAGAGAGGGAGGCAGGCAAATTAACGGAGAAAGAGATGTCGCAAAGATGGTGATGAAAGAGGCCGCGAATCAAAATGTTTGAAAACCGCTGCTCTTTGAACGAGCGATTCCCCAGCACCAAAAAGCCACAATCATGCGCAGGCAGACGGTAAGATACAAAACCCCCCCCCCTCCCCCCCAAATGTGGTAAATAAACCCCTCGAAATCTTACTACCCGGTTTCCCTCCACCAAAACGCTCGGCAATGCTGAAATCTGTCTCTCACATGGTTTGCCCATCTGGTTTACATAGGGGAAAGAACTCTGAAGACAGACACAGTCTGCACGCGCCAGTATGGCTACTATTTTGTGCGGGATGTAGGTTTTCTTTTCTTTTTGTTTTCCTTTCCCTTCTGCTTTGACCCAGATAGCTCCGCGTTTGAACTTTTCTTTAACGTTCGGCAAATTCGCGTCATCTTGCAGAAAGTTACTGCGAATATACCCCAGATGTAAATTCGGAACTCGTCGGCCTTCCTAAAGCAGGGGTTTGGGTCGAGAAACAGCTGTGTATGTGTGATTGAATAACTTTGGAATGTAAGCGAGCAGATGAATGTCTCAGTGAGTTGGCGGATGAATTAGTGGGTAGTGTGGGTTATTGAGTGAGCTGACGTGTTTGTGTGTGTTTACACATCATGTGTGTGATAAAAAATGAATGGACAGCGAGGAAACGAATTTAAAAACTTGCTACCCCGTATCGTGAAAATAACATAAAATAACTGTTGGATTATATAACCCGAGACATATGATGCCGTGACAGTGTCAATTCCGTCCGTCGTCTTGTGGGCGTATCATCCATGTCAACAATGCAACAGTTTGCACTCCCCCCTCCTCCCCCCCCCCTTCATAACTGAACGAAAAGACTAGAACCACTGGGCTCTGTGAGTACCGGTAGTAGGCCTACTCACCGTGTTTATACGCGCGCAAGTTGTGGACATAGTATAGTGAAACAAGAAATGGTCCCTCTCGGTATCCTCTGTCTCGGATCTAACCTAAACTAAGACTACCCAAGTGAATAAACAAACAACAGCACACACAAATAAAATAACAACAACAACAACAACTAAAACAGACACAAAAGAAATAAAAAGTCTAACCAAAAAATAAAAAATAATAACAACAGAAAAACAACAATTTAACAACTGACGTTGTTCTAGCACGTGATAGTGGGGGGGGGGGGAGTTAGTTGATCTAACTACAACCCTCTAGGGGGGAGTCAGTTGATCTAACTACAACCCTCTAGGGGGGAGTTAGTTGATCTAACTACAACCCTCTAGGGGGGAGTTAGTTGATCTAACTACAACCCTCTAGGGGGGGGAGTTAGTTGATCTAACTACAACCCTCTAGGGGGGGGTCAGTTGATCTAACTACAACCCTCTAGGGGGGGGGGGGTTAGTTGATCTAACTACAACCCTCTAGGGGGGGAGTTAGTTGATCTAACTACAACCCTCTAGGGGGGGGGTTAGTTGATCTAACTACAACCCTCTAGGGGGGGGAGTTAGTTGATCTAACTACAACCCTCTAGGGGGGGGGGGTTAGTTGATCTAACTACAACCCTCTAGGGGGGGGAGTTAGTTGATCTAACTACAACCCTCTAGGGGGGGGTTAGTTGATCTAACTACAACCCTCTAGGGGGGGGGGGTTAGTTCATCTAACTACAACCCTCTAGGGGGGGAGTTAGTTGATCTAACTACAACCCTCTAGGGGGGGGGGTTAGTTGATCTAACTACAACCCTCTAGGGGGGGGGGGTTAGTTGATCTAACTACAACCCTCTAGGGGGGAGTTAGTTGATCTAACTACAACCCTCTAGGGGGGAGTTAGTTGATCTAACTACAACCCTCTAGGGGGGAGTTAGTTGATCTAACTACAACCCTCTAGGGGGGAGTTAGTTGATCTAACTACAACCCTCTAGGGGGGAGTTAGTTGATCTAACTACAACCCTCTAGGGGGGAGTTAGTTGATCTAACTACAACCCTCTAGGGGGGAGTTAGTTGATCTAACTACAACCCTCTAGGGGGGAGTTAGTTGATCTAACTACAACCCTCTAGGGGGGAGTTAGTTGATCTAACTACAACCCTTTAGAAAACGAAACTATTACAGCTGTAGAATAAAAAACACGAGATCCGACGATCGATTAAATAATACTAAAGTTTAATAACTATATACTGAACAATAAAATACTAGGAAGGCACCAGCGAATAACTAAATATCCTACGCCACACGAGAAGGAAAACTTACTTACTCCCCTCTACTATAACGTGCTAGAACAACCTCAGCTGTTACAAACAACAACATCGCCAAACAAACAAACCAAACCAAAAAGGAGAACACAATTATAAAATACGCACACACACACACACAAAATATTAAAAACACCTACCCTCATGGCGTCCAAGGTTTCTGCCAGGATCTGTAGGAAAGATTTGTTTATACAAAAATTAGATAAAGCAAGAGACAGTCACTTATTCCTCCTCCCCCCCCCCCCAACTTTCACATATTCCTTTTTCCCTCATTTTCACATATTCCTTTTCTCCTCTTCCTTTTTGCTCTTTCCTCCCCGTCCAGCTATCATTCCCCGCCCAGTCCACTGACGTGACCCACCAGAGAATCTCTCTCTATATATATAACAATTTACATCTCAACAAAATACCCTCAGCGCTTTGTTTTGCCCCCCCCCCCCCACCCCAAAGCCAACAAAATAGTGTTGCCTCAATGGGTTGTCGTCTATCTTCTACGGGCAAAGTTCAAATTATTTTAAGTGAAACAGAAATACAATTCTATGGTTAACATTCTCTCCAGGATAATGTACAACCCTCACTGATTCAGCCTGTGTGGGTTATTAAGACACCCACACACACCCAAATACCCCCTTGTCCCCCGACACACACAAACACTGGAAATGCTGTTCTTTTTTTCTTCCCCATCTCTCTTTCCCTCCACCGACTCTCTCTCTCTCTCTCTCTCTCTCTGAGTATGTTTAAAAAAAAAAAAAAAAGAAGATCTTTCAGTATATATACTTACGGCAGTCCTTGTTTCCGCTGAGTCTGTAGGAAAATGAAAAAGGAAAGATATAATTAAAGTACACAGACAAATGAAATGAAAGCTAAAGAAAAAAAATAAAAAAAATCATGCACACATAATATTATTATGATGCCCTTTATTTTTTATTTTTCTTGCAATGTTTTCGCCAATTCCTAAAGATACACACAACACTCATATAGATAGATAGATAGATAGATAGATAGATAGATAGATAGATAGAGAGATACAGAGGGGGAGAGACAGAGAGAGAAAGAGAAAGACAGAGAGAGAAAGAGAGAGAGAGAGGGGGGGAGAGAGAGAGAGAGAGAAAGAGAGAGAGAGAGAGAGAGAGAGAGAGAGGGAGGGATGGAGGGAACAAATACAGTAATGGAATACACGCCTCCAGTTCAGTTGATTTTTTTTTTTTATTCTCAGTGGAACTGTGCTTTTTCTTTGATTTACTAGGATGTCTTGATAAGAGAAAAGTTAAAAAGAGCCCCTTTATTTTTTAATAAAAATGCTATTAAAGACTGAATCCAAAGAAAACTGACAACATGTAGTACTATCGTATGGTTCACCGAATTGGTCATATTTATTATGCTATGACTTCTATGACTTACCAAATTTATCACATTCTATGAATTGACATTTCACTTCACCGTCCAAACATTGACATTGTAGACAATCATTTTTGTCCAGAGGGAACCAAGTGTCCTCGTGGAGGTACTCAACTCCCTTGTAAAAACAACCTGAGGAGGAAAAAAAAAAAAGAGGGAAAATTAGCATAAAAAGTTCAAGGTTTTCTTGTCACTAAAAGCTAACATGCCATGTCGTGCTGTTTTTCCCGCTAAATGCTAAATGGTCTTGTCCACGGCATCCGCTCCGCTCCGCTATTTCATGGGGAAATGACGTATGACAAAAAAAAGTCTTTGCCTCTACAGCGGTGAGGAGCGGAGCGGAACGGATGCCATGGGCAAGTGTACAGAGGCAAAGTGTTTTGCTTGGTCATACGTCATTTTTCCGTAAAATAGCGGAGCGGAGCGGATGCTGTGCACACGACCACTTAAAGATGTACGGTTGAATGAAATTGTGTTTGTTTACCTTATTGGCAAACATGAAAACAAAACAAAAAAAGAAAAGTGAAAAAACAGGAGCGGAGGCTGAAATAAGACATAAAAACAACAACTGAAGTTTAGTTGGAAGCGAAAACCACATTGTCCCCGACATGGTTTCTTTTCATCCATCTCATTAAAGTTCATGGCAGAAACCAGGAGGAAAAGCTGGTTCTGTTTTTGCCATTTGCTTCTCCCCCCCCCCCCCCCGCATTCTCCCCCCTACCTCTCCTGTACCCCAAGCTCCCCCCCCCCCCCACTCCCATTCTCCTTCCGGGGATGGAATATAGTTTGAGAGTTTTAGCGGTGGGGTGGCGGCACCCCATTTGCTTTCCGAGTTCAGAAAATTTTGTTTTGGACTCCGCTCTCACCAGCTGTGGGAGACTGGGAAGTGGAACGCACCCAGGGTGAGTACACGAAGGGCTTACTTTCAGCGCTCACTCAGCACCGTGCATGCCCCTCCTGTCAATTTTCTCCCCGCCTAATTTCTGCAAGGTAGCGGGATGGATACAGTGCTGCAAAGCTGACGGTGCAAACAGTAATGCACATTCTGCACCCTTCAGATGTCAGAACATCTTCATGGGCCGATACCAACAGCTTAGCTCAAGCCAGTACAGCTGCGATAAGTCCTAATGTCTGAAGTTGGGATACAATACCAATTTTTTTTCTTTTATTAGTCTATGAATTTTCAACCTCAAGACTAAGGCTCTAACTCTAACCTAAGACTGGAACCCCCCTCCCCCTTTTTCCAAACAACAACAACAACAACAACAACAACAACAACAACAACAACAACAACAACGACAACAAAACACAGCAGATCACTATGCAAAGACAACGCAATTTGACCACATTGTGCAGTCTCTAGGTCCACGTCACCAAAATCACGTCTTTGATCCTCTGTTCACGTAAGCGTTGTTGATATGAGATGGACACACTCGTGACCACCAAAGAATTGTATCTATACAATAATCCCTAGCATTTTTACGGCCCTGTGAAAGATGATGGAAAATACTCCACTATTGGGTATCGGATTGATCTCAACGTTAAACGCCCAGTACTGGTATCGGCACGGACGGGATGGAACACTGTGTATCTCTTCCGACACCCTCAACCCCTCATATTTTTATTTCTTCATCTTCGACGACGGTAATAATTTCTGCAGCTGTTGCAGTCATGTTGCAGTCATGTTGCAGTCATGTTGCAGTCATTTTGCGGTTTTCTTGCGGCGAGTGTGGAGAAGAAAATAATGGGGTATCGTGAGGTGTGGGAAAATTCTCGTCCTTCCCGGTTTGAACGAAATCATGGTGACCAGTGGGAGGTGGAGGAGGGAGGGAGATACAGAAAGGCCGGGCACAGGGAGGGATAGGGAGGCAGGAGTGATGGAGTGTGGGGGGGGGGGGGATGGGGTGGAGATATCTACAGCAGGGTAGGGGACGAAGTTTTACTCCGGTATTGAAATGAGCAAAGGAGGGCTGGGTTGCCTCTGGGAACCAGATGTTTTCTTTGTCTCAGGCTCACTCAATTGCTAGCTTGCACATAAAGATCTGACTTACTTTTTTGAAGTTTAGACAGACACATTTAACTCACTCAGCCCTGGGATCAGAAACTTGTCATCCCAGACTATCGGATTATTTACCATTTTTCAAAAAGCACGGGAAGAAAAACAACCTCTTTTCCACCACACAGCACAAAAATGAATAAATTTGACCAAGCATTATTTTAATATGCAGTTCGTTTTCAGCGGGTACATTACAGACCTTTAACTGTACTTTATGACTGGAAGATGTCCCCAAAAAATGAGGCGAGAGCAAAGAATTGTGTCTCGACACCGTTGGGGTCAAAGAATGAATGGCATAGATTGAATTTCAGATACTGTCGAATTTTTTATATCATATTAAGGTAAAATACAGCAACTCACTGGACTTTTACGGCTCGTTACTTTTAATAGAATGATCCGGACTTTGTTTCTACTAATGTCCGTTTCAATAAACATTACCGCAGAGAGCTTAGGCATAACAATATTCCATATGGATGTAACTAGCGTCAGGGCTGAGCGAGTTAAATAATATTTTCAAAATTTGTCTGCTACACCTTGTAATGAACGTTTGCCGGCAGGACACATTTTTCTGGAAAACTCTTATAATTCGAATCCCTGACGTGTATTAATTAGCTCCTCACTGCTTTCTGTAATTTAGTAAACGGAAGTAATGCCTCCATTTATTTGTGCTATTTAAAACTTTCACATAAAACATCTGTTCGAGAAACTTCCGTTACTATGACTCGTATTTACCTATGTCGTTTGAAAGGAACCACTGAAATAACGCATCACTGATTCTCTCTCTCTTTCTAAAATAACCTTGAGTATCTGTTATCCAAAGCAGATGATGACCCTATTTCTGTTTTCAAGAAGTGCGCAACCCGGCTTTGATTTCGAGTTCTTCCACAGAAATTTTATATGCGTAGATTTCACAACTCTCTCTGTCTGTCTGTCTGTCTGTGTTTCTCTCTCAAAGCCTTCTCCAAATTCACCTATCACTGCGGCGTTCCTCAAATACATTCCGTACGATCACAGCACTTGACCAGCGAAACAATAGCAAGACGGTTTTTATCTCGATATCCACTCGTATCTTGTGCTAAAATCTGATCAAAATCTTGTCGTGACCAAAAACTGACATTGTGGGTATAAGAAAATTTAGAGAATACCCAGAAACGCGTTTTGTAACCTCAAAGGAAATAAATCTCTATTATTGCATTGTATATTTCTTGTACGCCACCATCAATGTGTTGGAAACCGTCATGCACTGCTTCACGGCAATTGCAAGTAAAAGCAGTCCTCAAGATTTGAAGCGCAAAGTCGGTGATGTCAAGTGAAGCCAACTTATAAAAAGGTTCTGTTTTAGGAATAGTTTTGAGCTCTACCGCATTTCACGCTGCCTGATCGGGATGCCCCAGGTTCTTTGTCAATACATTGCGATAGGCCGATCTAACACGTTACAGCTGTTGTGCCTGGAAAGTTTCGAGTATGCTGAATATGACTTTCAATAACAACAACAATAACAACAACAACAACAACAACAACGAGAATGCAGAACGTCCTTCCAATTCAGCCACAAATGCACTGGTGTAGGAATCATACGCATTTGGCCAATCATGTATCCAGGAGCATTAATTTGCAGTAAGATTCGCCCATTTGATGGATGTGAATTCCTTAACAAAAAAAAAATAATAAATATTTCTTTCATTTTACATTCAGTTTTAGCGAAACTGGAGGATAGGTCTGGGGGCGCTTGTGTCTGAGCCGGTGATTTCCTTTCAAGCAACCAAACATATTTTGTATTCAATTACGCCACGAAAACACGAAAAAACCCATGCGTCCAAATGACGCAACTTCGCTGAAAGAGAGAGAGAGAGAGAGAGAGAGAGAGAGAGAATCTGTTATGAAATCTACGCATATGATAGCGCGTGAGAGAAAACAGATCAAAGCCGCGTTGCGCACTTCTTGAAAACATAAATCGAGTTATCAACTCCATTTAAAAAGCAGCACTCAAGGTTACTTCAGACATCTGGGAACTTCTCTTTGGCCTCCAGCGCATGCATTAGTGGCATTAATGGCATTCCCCCCCCCCACCCCCCCTCCCCCCTCAGGGTTCACGTGTTTCAGATTTCTTTCCTGTTATCAAAGGAGTTGGTTAGTCTAACTGGAAATGATTACGAAAACTGTTATCAAAAAGGCGAAATAAAAAAAAAAGTAGTTCCTTTTGAGGACTTATTTGCCGTGAAATTTAATTACATAGGCTGCCGGGGGGTATAAAGAAAGAAACAGAAAAACAGATTGCAGCTCCCGCCACATCACCATCTAGGCTTACATCGTCGTCAAAAGGAATAACATCATCATCATCATCATTTTTCGGACAATGTCATGTGAGTTTCAGATGCGTACAAAAAGGAAAAGGAAAAAAAGTCTACTGGTGGTAAAGTTCACTTGTAAAGAGGAGTTATTCAGTAATTATCTGTGTTCAGACTAAGAACTGGCCACAATAGGCTCCACCACCATATGTTCACCAAGTTTAAAATAGGAACATCTGCCATATGTGAGTGCAGCCAGTCTCCTCAAAACACGGAGCATATATTGCAGGACTGCACACTCTTCTCAGCACTGCGAGAAACGTATTGGCCCCAACCCACCGACCTGAACATCAAACTCTATGGTGCTCTGCCAGAACTGCAGAAAACCGTAGATTTTCTTAAAAGAACAAATATGCAGATTTAGATTGGTGAACGAAAGAAGAAGAAGAAGAATCTGTGGCCGCATTTCGAGTTATGTGGTCACTGAAACTATCATACTATAGTGGAGACTGAGCACTAAAAACTTCGTGGACACAAGGCCAAACCTTATGAAACTGTGTGTATTGTCTTAACTTATGTCTATAAACGACGTGGATACGCCCACTTTGGACAAAATTTAGTTTTTAATATTATTTATTTACATTTTTCTTTGAGCCGCAAGAAATAGACACATTTTCATCGAGCAGAATCGAAAAGCATGATGGGAAATTTTGGTTCCCCGCTTCTTTTTACAGATTGCTGAAAATCAAGTTCAAATATCTGGTGTCTTCTCCAAATCCGGGGGGCCAACTAGTCACTATAATCTATCTCCAAATTCAGAAAAAACTGGCCACGTAGCCAAAATACTCATAATAAGAATTTTGTATTTACCAACTCGTGGTCAGTTTCCGAAACAGTTATAATTGCGGCCATTTCGTCAAAGAAAACGTTGCTATAGCAACTGAGCTAAACCTGATTCTGGACCTTACCAAACCCTAACCCTATACTTTACTAAATAGTTGTCCCTGAGAGCAAAACTCATTCTGGCCATATGTAAACATTATTATAGAAGTCACTCCGATGAAAACAAAAAACAAAATAAAGTGTGCTGATGTCCAGCTGTAAAATAACTCTTGCAGAGTACGGGCCAAAAGGTGAACCCAAGAAAGACACACAAAAAAAATGATAATAACAATAATAATAATAATAGAGCTGTGATAATTATTCCGTTCCATACCTAGTATGTTTTCAAAACCGGTATGTTTACTGCATCATTTTCAACGAACAAAGCCATGACGACAGCAACATCAACAACAACAGCTACATGACGACAACGTTAGTAGCGCGCAAACGAGGCAGCAAA
This sequence comes from Onchidella celtica, assembly GCA_963931925.1. Classification (NCBI taxonomy): domain Eukaryota; kingdom Metazoa; phylum Mollusca; class Gastropoda; order Systellommatophora; family Onchidiidae; genus Onchidella; species Onchidella celtica. The sequence continues at coordinate 44,874,368 of OZ007582.1, forward strand.
ATGAACGCCGATGGAAGACGTGACACAGTTTTCGTCAACTCTTAAATCATGTGAGTTAAAAAAATTATAATCTGCTAAACTGCCTACGCTTGCGAAATACGATCCTGCTGAAGTTTGAGGTTGAGGTCACGCGCTGATTTAGGTCAGATTAGGGGAAGTAACCGCAGACAGTTACCATGGAAATGGTTACACCCGAAAATGTAAGCTAAGGGGAGCAATTACATCAGAATGAACTTAATGGGATTGTCCCCCGTTGCGTGTATTTTTATTCTGCAAAACTTGACCTGGATTCCAGGTAATCATTAGTTTTCATGGATTCTACCCCCTCCCCCCACAAATCCCCTTCCCCGACTCATTTAAACCCTATTATAAAAAGCCCACCAAAAAGGGAATTACAAGGATAAAACAGGTTTAGTTGTTTTATATTGTCAGCGTTTCCAAATATATCAGCCATTGGTTTAGTTGGCACTTGCCTTTCAAGAATGGAAGAAAGAGAAACATACTCACTAGTAAAGCACAGGTGGCTTCAAATTTCCTACAAAAAGGAAATCCTGTAGGTAGGCAAAGGAAGTGAGAGAGAGAGAGAGGGAGAGAGAGAAAGAGAGAAAGGGGAGGGGGAGAGATAAAGAGAGAGAGAGAGAGAGAGAGAGAAGGGAGGGAGGGGAAGAGAGAGAAAGAGAGAGAGAGAGGAAAGAGATGAAAAGAGAGAGAATGGAGGGAAGGAGAAAGACAGAGAGAGAGAGGGGGAAGAGAGAAGGAGAGAGAGGGGAGAGGTGAGAGAGAGAGAGAGAGAGAGAGAGAGAGAGAGGGAAAGAGAGAGATAGAGAGAGGGAATGAAGGAGAGAGGGAGACTGAGAGAGAGGGGCAGCAAAGAAAAATAAAACATAAATGAAGGAAATCAGCTCACAGAAAACAACCACGCATCCTGCATGTCTAGTCACACGTAACTGGCCGTCGTCAGTACAAGAAAAACGGGTAATGGAACATTCCAGCAGCTCATTACATTTAGAGGTAACTGCACCTGGCTGTGTGCAGGCCGTTCAGTGACCATGCAAAAGGGGAATGCGCGGGTAGGCAGCACTGATTACTTCAAGTAGTTCCGTCTGTCAGCCTTATCCCCACATCAAATACACTTTCCTGCACCGTTTCTCTTTCTGTTAATGTTATGCCCTGTGTCTATTTCAATCTGTCCGCATTCCTGTCTATTTTTTGTTTTACCTGATCTATCTATCTATCTATCTATCTATCTATCTATCTATCTATCTATCTATCTATCTACCTATCTATCTATCTATCTATCTGTGTGTCTATCCATCTATCTATCCAACCATCCATCCATCCATCCATCCACCCACCCATCCATCCACCCACCCACCCATCCACCCACCCATCCATCTATCTATCTATCTATCTATCTATCTTATCTATCTATCTATCTATCTATCTATCTATCTATCTATCTATCTATCTATCTATCTATCTATCTATCTATTTATCTATCTATCTATCGGCCTGTCTGTCTATCTCGCTTTATCTCTCTCTCTTTCCTTTACAATATCAACCAAAGGGACGTCATCAATATAATCGGTTCTTGGAAAAGGGGACTAAACCCTGAGGCATTTCCTCACATCAGGTCCTACCAAATCTGGCTCAAACACACATGCACATACTCTGTGGCAAACACGCACACACTCACACAACACTGTAACGCCCATATGGTACATTCATAGACCTCTATAAAGACAATTCTACATAATGCTTTTATTCGTTCTACAGCTGTCAACAATGAAAGAATACTCTATCGCCGCCCCACCCCCACCCCTTTTTTTCCCACCCACACTCACACCCCCCATTTCCAATACACAAGGGCTATCTAATTCACCAGATACTGCACAAGACAATCACAGAGCATAGACCCCCGCTGCTGTCATTCTACAAGTTTCCTCCTCCCGTCCTTCCCGCCCGCCCCCCCCCCCACCACACACACAAAAAGAGAACAACAGTGCACACACAAAGAAAGATAAACAATGATAAAAAAGAAAAACAACAACAACAACCTTGACACACAAAGATATGCACATGCACCAATTTGCACTCGTGTGGTTTTCATTTGTGTAGGTATGTTGACAGAGGATTCACAATTCCACAACATGCACCGCCTCGGACTGATATAACCAACATACCAGACCTCACACTTCAAAGACTAACGAAAAAACATAAAGAAAAGAACAAATTCCCCGCTTGTCAGTTGTTCTCCCTGGCTGGCGATACCTCAAGACGTTAGAAATGTTACATGGATTCGGAAAAAAAGGGAGCGATATTTTTGCCTCGTGGTCAAACAGGGTTTTGTGAAGAGTTTCGAATAGTTATACCTGTATTAGGCATGGGAGTGTAGATCAGGTTTAATGGCTAGTTTTAGGACACGTTTAGAAATACTTGAAGGATTATGTTTGGCAAGTTTTAGGATTAGGTTTGGCTAATTTTAGGTATAGGGTCTGTTAGTGTTTTAGGACACCTTTTGAATACTTGAAGGATTATGTTTGGCTAGTTTTAGGATTCGATTTGGCTAGTTTTAGGTTTAGGGTCGGTTAGTGTTTTAGGACACCTTTTGAATACTTGAAGCATTATGTTTGGCTAGTTTTAGGATTAGATTTGGCTAGTGTTAGGCTTAGGGTCGATTAGTGTTTTAGGACACCTTTTGAATACTTGAAGCATTATGTTTGGCTAGTTTTAGGATTAGATTTGGCTAGTTTTAGGTTTAGGGTCGGTTAGTGTTTTAGGACACCTTTTGAATACTTGAAGCATTATGTTTGGCTAGTTTTAGGGTTGTTGGCTAGTTTTAGGATTTAGATTCACTAAGGTTCTTTACCACGTCACTTCATGTATGCCTGTTAGTGACTTATTGAGTTTGTTTTTACAATGATACGTAAGGTATATGTACCATGTATGTGCTGTTAAACCCTCTGTGAATGTGTATTTCCGTTATGGGCTAATAAAGTGATTCTTATCATAATTATCATATCTCATCTTATCTTATGTTGCTTCAGTGACGATGTAAATATTTATGTATATCGCCAGAGTTTTATCATTTATATCAAGATGCCCCCCCCCCCGCCCTCTCCTCGCTCAGCTGAACAGTAAAGCAAGAACCATTCTCCTGCCGTGTGTGCATTTTATTGTTCCCATCAGCACCATTCCATTGGCTGTCCTACCACAGCGGTTTACATCGCCGTGCACATCTCACGTGGCATGGCTAGCTGGTTACCTGCCGGCCTAGGGGGTTAGGGAGTAAACAAATCATGTTGTTCTTACACCTGGATGAAGTACGGTACATGAAAAATCCCGGAGATTAAGTAGGGGAGAGAGAAAGAGGGAGAGAAGAGAGAAAGAAAGAGAGAGAGAGAGAGAGATAACAAATAGATAGATAGGCAAACAGACAGACAGACACAGACAGACAGATAGATGGATAGATAGATAGATAGATAGATAGATAGATAGATAGAAAGATAGATAGACATAGATAGATAGATAGATAGATAGATAGATAGATAGATAGATAGATAGATAGATAGATAGATAGATAGATAGATAGAAAGATAGACAGACAGATAGATAGATAGATAGATAGATAGATAGATAGATAGATAGATAGATAGATAGATAGATAGATAGATAGAAAGATAGATAGATAGATAGACAGACAGACAGGCAGATAGATAGACAGACAGACAGACAGGTAGATATATAGTTAGATAGATAGAGAGAGGGAGATAGATAGATAGATAGATAGATAGATAGATAGATAGACAGATAGACAGATAGACAGACAGGCAGATAGATAGATAGATAGATAGAGAGAGGGAGATAGATAGATAGATAGATAGACAGAGACAGACAGACAGACAGACAGACAGACAGACAGACAGATAGATAGATAGATAGATAGAGAGAGGGAGATAGATAGATAGACAGACAGACAGACAGACAGACAGATAGATAGATAGATAGATAGATAGATAGATAGATAGATAGATAGATAGATAGATAGATAGATAGATAGATGCTTTAAAATATTCCTATGCACACATCATTGTCCTCCTGTAGCAAACCCAAAACAACAAACCTAACAAAACAGAAATAACAACCGCAGCAGCAACAACAACAATAACAATATCAACAACAAGAAGAAGAATGATAATAATAAAAGAAAGAAAGAACAATAACTAAATAAGAGAATGATTTGTTGAAAAAAAATGGGAAAGAAAACGAAAGGAAAAGGAAATGAACGAACAGACAGACACCCAAACAGAGCCCCGCCCAATTGGCTAATGAGTCACGCTGTGGTTTCCGGTACGTATGGGAATCAAGTCACAACCCCATGTCTTGGAAGGTTCACCTGCGCTTATAAGGGAATGTGGATAAAGTGAACAATGCCAATTTTCAACGTACAGACCAAAGGATCCTTATGAACTCTCCATTCCAAATGCTTTGTCTCGGGGGAAATGACGTAATCCATTCCCGTGTGCCTAAAATTAGGACGTTTGACCCTTTGTCTACCTACGCGGAGCTATGGGGCGTTGGCAAATCTTGCTGACGTGTAACAAATTCAGTGAAACACGTAGACATAACATTATCTTTATCATCTTCATTGAAGTACAAAAATGTCTTCACGTAACCAACGTCCCTCCAATACAAGACAAAACCCCACTCCTCTCCGCACTGGAGTTTGACACTGTATAGCGTCATGGAGCCCTCGATCCCAATCTTTCAGTTCACCCTCCAGCGTCCAAGGATCGTTATACACGTACTGGCTTGTCCGAGACAAAATTCTATAGAGTCAAGTCAGAAAGTATGTATTTATAGAGAGATCTCACTTCCGCCAAATCTCGAAACTAGGCCGATGTGGTAAACAAGAAATTGAAGAATTGAAAGAGACCGTCTTCAGTAAGACAGTGCTCATATCTGTTTACTGTGGTTTGTTCATATTTTTGGCCTGATTGAAACTATTTATAGCCGTTTGTAAGCTCTTACTCCCAGTGGAAAAGCACAAACGTATATTGTTTACCGCAGCCGCCTACTTTCCACTCCCTACTAATAGTGGTTTCGCGAGACTCCCGTGTCCCGCAGTGCAAATCGACCAATAGTGAAACCTCTCCATGCAGACATACTCTCTGGTCAAGCCTGCTTTGCCTTGGTTTATGTGGACTATGAAGTCAAACAGTATCTCCCGCATTAGTGGGGACCGAAACAAGGCTGTCTCGCAGGTTGATCCAGAGGAAGTTCAAGACTGAGCTAAAACCAACACAAGACGAATTTGACCCAGTGTGTCACTATCCTATGACCCACTCAAAATGGTCCAGAAAAAAAAATTATAATTAGAGAAATATTTACAGATGAATCAGAAAATGTCTAAAAAAAAAAAAAAAGTGGGCATCGGATGACGTGGTTCAGATATGGAATACTGAGTGTTAATTAGTCACTTTACCCCCAGGTAAATCAAAATACATGTATTAGACTCAGTGTGAAAATCAACCACCAACAAAATCTTTTGAATAGTTTTAATCGATGCAATGCAATGGTTTAGTTTTACTGAAAGACTTCGCATACAGTGATAGATATTTATGAACAGGGGTGGATGTAAGGACGACTTGCCAACAACAGATCCTCAGAAAAAGGGTGAAAAATGAGGAAGGGGGGGGGGGCGGGGGGAGGGGGAGGTTATAATATTTGGGTTCTGGCTTACGGGTCAAATTAACCTTTAACTCAGTCTGGCGCCGAGAAGGTTTTAGGGGGTGGGAGCGGGCTGTCCGTCCGGAATAACCTGACCCATAGCGCTAAGGAATAACACATGCAGAAAGAAACGGTTTTCTTCCACTTGTTTTGGTTGGCACAGCCCCCCCCCCTCCTCCCACCTACCCCCTGCCCCCCCCCCCTTTCTCTGAGCAAGTCTGGTCCAGTAACCCTAGGGAACGCACGGACAGCCATGCATAGCTGGCCTCACTTAAACCTGACCTTTCTTCTGTTTCTTGAGATAGACTAACACGCAGGTAGGCGAGCTAGATGACTGCAGTTGGGTAAGATATGAAATTGTCGGGCACGGCATTTACGACATTGTTGTATGTGCATTTTTGCCTTTTCCAGAAAATGAGGATTGAAAGTTGCTCGACAAAAGGGCTAAAACGCATACAGCATTACATCACAAATAAATATCTCGAAAGGTTTTTAACTGATTGGAATGACACGTAGACATAATGAAATTAGGAGTGAGAGAACCACTTTCATGACAAAAACATCAAAATCGGCAAAATGTGGTACACAACAATACGGCAAATACCCCTTGAAATTACAGTACTCATCCCACGCACCCACACCCCCTCCTCCGCAAAACAAAACAAAACAAAACCAACTGTTTTTCACAAAACCACCTAAACTTGTGGGCGGATTCAAGAGTAAAATTTGTCATTGATTTCCAAACGTTTAATTTTCTCTTGCCACACCCACTCCTGTAGAAATGGCAAGTAAAATAAGTTTATATATTGTATTTACTTATTTTTTTCTTTTTGTTCTCTGGCAAATTCCATCACTGAGGGATATCACATTTTTGGTTGGGGGGGGGGGGGGAGGGAGGTAGTAGGATTATGCTATAATAATTACAATATGTAAACGCTTTCTTCTATTACCTTCTCTTCCCTTCCCCCCCCTCCTGTTTTTACTCCCTATTTACTCATAAGAAAAAATGTTTTCGTAAATGTTAATATCTTCCCATGCATGTGCACTAGTAATATATATAAGCAATGGTTTATTATAACTAAACATGGAATAAACCATACGCGTAAACAAGACACACCACAGTCATCTATCTCTATATTATACATAATTATCAGAGGTCAGACGTAATAAACATGGGGGAAAGTTTGGAACAGTGTCAAACATCTGAGCTATCAGAGATTAGATCTATGCACGAATAGTAACAAAGATTACACTATGCCAGTTCTATAATTTCCTTCTGCAAAACCGAAGGAAACCAGTCTCATAAACCGATAATTACGTTTATTAGATTATATCTATGCACGAATATTACCGGAGAGTGCAATTCAGTTCTATAGTTTGCCTGTGCGAAACCGAAATAAATAAACATCTTTAACAGATAATTTATGCAAATCGTTGAAATATGCAGGCTGGAGAGTAGTTTTTGACTGTTTCACATCACGGTTCCATTTCAGAAAGACGCAAGTCTACAAACTTTGAAATTTACATAGTTATTACAAACTGTCTGGACATAATATTATTATTTGGGGATTAGATGTAGGCCTATCTAGAGTAAGGAAAGAGTAGAATTTCTGAATGCAAAACATCTTATTGTTACATTATTTATCTATCTGCGTTTTGCAATTAAGATAAATACACCCCGCCTTTAAAAAAGGATTAAAAATAATAATAAACAAAAAATAGCATGCTAAGGGAATTTGACACTGCGTACAAGGCAATTCCAACAAGATCTATTAAGATGACTTAGTTATATTTTTAGCTCCGAATATTAAAACAGGGCGATGAAAAAGACAAGAAAACTAGGAAGGGAAAGGAAGTGAAATAATTATAAGTGCAGTCTTCACTTGCAGCGAACTTCTGCAGCTTGCATTCCTGAGGTAGCCAGATTTGGCGAATTGCCACGTGGCAATGATTTTTGTACATGACAAGAAAATAGGTAAAAAATTGGTTCAACTTACTAGATTTCTTCTCATGAGGTGCGGCCAATGTGGAGGCTGCGAACGCCAAGAAAACCAGCAGTCCGCACTCCGTCCAGCTTGACCGTCGGGTCATTTCGTCCAAGAGGTCCCTTGTGACGTCACAACATCAACCGAGAAGTTGGTAAGGTCCGACGGGCCGACGTCGACAATGGAAGACGACACCGACGATGTTGAGGAAAACCCCGTCTACTGCAGAACAAAGTCTGCAGAAGGGGTTAGGTGTTACTCTTAAGTTCTGGTTGGGCCTATGTTGATTGAGTTGTACACCCAAATTAAGTTTTATTCACGGTCGGCAAGCTGTAGAGTTCCTCTACGGCCGCCGTTGAATAAAATCCAGAGCACAAATTCACTTGTGCAGTCTTAAAAGACTGCTCGCAAGCGCTCTAAGCAGTAAACCGATGCTTTAATATAGCACAATCAGACGGCGGACCAATCAGATGCATCGTTACAAAAAGGGGTGGAAGGAGGTGGAGTCAAGCGCGGGAAGGCGGAGACACCGACTAGCAATTCAAGATGGCGTCGCGGTGCCAGACATTATGTCTGCAAGTGATGAGGGGTTAAGGGGGGTTGCGGGGAAACGGCACAGATGTGAAATGGAAGTTTGGAAGGGTGTGGGGGGGGGGGGGGAGTGAAAATAGAAGCCGGGAGGTACGGGGGAAGAGAGGGTAATAAACTGAAGCGTTTACGATTTGTGCTGATGGTCGCATCCACTGCAGGAGAGAAAAACCCACCCTGGCAAGCGGGGAGGGGAGGGTAGCGGAAAGTTGTCATATTGCACCGACTTCTGGATGGGGTTAATGACACTGAGAAATAGACTCAAACGAATTAGGTTGCCCTCGGGGGGGGGGGGGTGGGGCTGAGAATGTCAAAAGGAAAAGAAAAAAAATCAGAAAAACCAAAAAAAAAAAAAGTAAAAAAAAAAGGAATGGAGAAACGTTTCTGGAAATTGAGGAAAGAGGAAAAGGAGGATAAGTGGTGGGTGGGTGGGGGGGGGGGGTGTGAGGTTGGGGGGCAGGGAGACATGAGAGGTCAGCGACTATTTTGCTTGTTGGTTGCAGAAACGCGCGGACGAGTCTAGGACTTGGAAGAAGTGAAACAGTGTCGTGGGCTAGATCTGTTTGTTTAGACTTCTGGCAAGCGCCGCAATACCAGAAAGAGTGTTGCCCTACTGTAGAGTATCTACTTTTTGGTACTTTTCAACTGGCTTACAGTAGCAAGTGTTTTGCCTTGTTTCTCTGTCTCTTTCTCTCTCTCTCTCTCTCTCTCTCTCTCTCTCTCTCTCTCTCTCTCTCTCTCTCTCTCTGTCTCTGTGTTTTTGTGTGTGAGAAAGTTTATTATGTACTGAGTACGTGTTTTTTCTCGTATGTACAACGATGAAAATGTGTGTTTTTTCGGTCGTTGTGTGTGTGTATGTGTGTATGTTTGTGTTTATGTGAGAGCATGTTCACGGTGCGGTGTTTATATCTGTATGTCTTGTAAGTCTGTGATTTTCTTTCTTTGCTCACGTGTCTATGTGTGTGTGTGCGTGTGGGAACCGTGTGTTTATGTATATTAAAATGTGTGTTTGTGTTCCTCCGCTCTGTGCAAAATTATGTGTGTACATAGGCGTAGTTTCTTCTGTCATTCCCCAGTCTTTCTTTCTCCCCGTATTTTCTTTCCTTCCGTGGTTTTCAACTGTTCTCTTCCTCCTCTCATTTCCTCTTTCTATTTTAACTTTTCTCGCTCTCATTACACAATTTTTCCTCCGGTAGTCTGGGTATAATTATATCGGGATCCCGCAAGATCCCAAACCCGCAGGATTGCCTTGTCACTGCCCAATCCCATCTACAAATCAGCACTTTTCGAGAGGATCGCTTGTAGAGTTTTGTACTTACAACTTTAATAAGTACATGTATCAGTACAACTTTTTAACATTAAAATCTACTCCTAGAGGTGAGATGTCTTCATGGGTTTCATTGTAATGATAGAATGCACTTTGTAATGACATGTTAGGCCTTATCTCAATTTTGGTGGTAAATGGAAATAAAACAGTGCTGGGGAAAGGATAGTACAGGGAGAATGTGAGTTTGAGTTTGAGCTTGGAGAAACCACGTCGGCAAGAGTACAGGGAGAAAGGTGGAGAAACAGAGTTTGGGTTTGGAGAAAGCACGTTGACACGATAACCTTCATAATGTGCTCGGAAAAAGCAATTACAATATAAACAGAATGTAACAGATCGATAGGACAGGCAGTGGCGGATCTACTAGGAAACTAGTCAGGGTTCCTAATCTCGGAGGGGCCCCGGAAGAAACTTTTTTTTAAGGAGTGGCATTTTAATATTCCCCCTCTTGTTCCTGTTGAGAAGGAGCACCATAACAATTGAAGCTCCAGGGTCCCCAAAAATGTAGGTCCGCTACTGAGGACAGGAGGAGATGCTATCAGAAGCGTCCACCAACCACCCGCACAGACAGACAGACAAGGGAAGAGGCACAAAAACAAATTTCAGTAGTGGCCGGGCCGGCCCGGCCTGACACGCACAGAAAGTCCTTGAGACAATCTGGAAACTGCAACTAGTGCAGAGGGGGTAATGACACGTCATCAGCTGCACCCGCTATGATGTGCTAGAATTTGGAGCAGATGTTGAGGCGATGACCTCTTCCAGTGCTTTTATTCTTCTCTCCTCTTGCCGTCTTTTGCTCTATTATTCCGTCTCTTTTTGCCGTCTTTCACTCCTTTATTTTTCTTCTCTCCTCTTCCCATCTTTCACTCCTTTATCCTTATTCTCGACTCTTCTCATCTGTCACTCCTTTACTATTCTTCGCTCCCCTTGACATCTTTCACTCCTTTATCCTTATTCTCGACTCTTCTCATCTGTCACTCCTTTACTATTCTTCGCTCCCCTTGACATCTTTCACTCCTTTATCCTTATTCTCGACTCTTCTCATCTGTCACTCCTTTACTATTCTTCGCTCCCCTTGACATCTTTCACTCCTTTATCCTTTTTCTCGACTCTTCACATCTGTCACTCCTTTACTATTCTTCGCTCCCCTTGACATCTTTCACTCCTTTATTCATCTACTCTCTACGTGCCATCTCTCACTACTTTCTTCTTCTTCTTCTTCACCTCTCTTGCCATCTTTCACTCCTGTATTATTCTTTCACTGCTATTTTCGTTGTGTCTTAGAAGCTACAACGCCCTTTCTCGTAATCTCATTTAAATCCTTTCCCTGGGCCTAGCATTTGCCACCACAACAAAAGCATACCACCATTACCACCACAAAGATCACAATCATCACCAACACCACCACCACCGCCACAGAAACAACAAATAATACAACACCACACCCACAAATACCACCATCACAGCAACCCGTCAGCCATACTACCGCTACCACATCAAAAACAACCACACCACCACAATGTTTCATCACCATAAACACCATCACCACCATAAACACCATCCCCATCATCATCTACGACATCCACCACCACAAAGAGCCACTCTCACCTCCGTACTTTATTCCCACGCCAATAGTACCAAAATCTACGAGGTTTTTATGACTACCGTCGTTGAACTCACAACCCAGTCACTACTGTAAAACCTCCACACTGCTGGCCTCCAGCCCTTTGAGGGGCCGTCCAACAAGTACGCACTCTCGGAAGGGGAAGGAGAGGGCATTTGCCACCACAGTTTGAAAAGTGTACTTTTTATTTCGTCAGGGGGTGGGGGGGGGGAGGTTGGGGAGGGGTGTCTGGGGAACAAAGTTAAACTCTTCAGTGAGGGGTCACCCATAAAAAAGGGGGGGGGGCAGTGGGAGGGGAGAGAGGAAGATTTGACTCTAATCTAGAAAAAAAAAAGAATTACAAATGTGTAGCAGAAGGGGCAGTTGTGGTGGTGGTTTGGGGGGGGGGGGTATACGTACTCTTTTTAGTTGTGATACTGAATTGAAATTTTGGTTTGATTAACGATATTTACGTATTTTCTTTTGTCGTTATTGTAAATTAGGCTTTTTAATGATACAAAAAAAAATCATATTTCATGCCACTTCAAGTTGTAGAGCACCAAGACTCTGTGGTGGACATCCACTAGTCTAGCGGTATTGTGTAGTTGTTCACAACGTTTTTAGACGAGGATGGGGGGGGGGGGGGGAGAGGGCGGTGTAGGAGTGGACATGAAGCCAAAGTACGGGGGGGGGGGTGAAAAAAACAAACTAAAATATTGATGACCCCTGATCTCATATATATAGGATATATAGAGAGAGGGTTCACTACCGTTATTGGTCGATTTGCACTGCGAGATACGGGGGGCTCTGCGAAACCACTGTTAGCATGAAGGGGAAAGTAGGTCGCTGCGGTAGTAGGTAGGTCTGTGTAAAGGCAGCAAAGATTCTCTGAGATGATTTACCTACAGACAAAGACCACGGAAGTCAGCAGATTTGGGGGCGAGTAACTGTGAATGAGTTAACCATCTGTCTTTCTCTGAACTGGAACTCGTCGCGGGGGGATGAATGGATGGATGGATGGATGGATGGACGAGGTGAAAGAGAGAGAGTCGGGGTGGAGGTGTGTTTTGAGGAGTTTGTGTGTGTGTGGGGGGAGGGGCTGGATAGGGGTGTGTGTGCTGAGAAGAACTGAGTCGGGGGCTTGGGGGGGGGGCAGTGAAAGAGGTATTAGTATGTGAAAGAAAAATTTTGATGAGGGCAGTAGTTTTTTTTATATTTTTTATGGGAGAGCTCGTTAAAAACAAAACAAAAAAACAAAACCAAAACTTTGAAAAAAGTGGTGTTAAATTTGATAACACACCACCCCCTCCACCCCTCCTTCCAACCCTTAAAAAAGAAACAACACACACACACACACACAGACTAAGCAATTCCAAAACAAAAACAACACAGGTGCTCTCAGAAACAGGCGGAAAAAGAAACGAAACAAAACAGAACAGAACAAAATCATACGCGCACACACACACACAACCAGACAACAGCAACAACAACAAACCTGCACCATACGAAAAAAAACAAAACGAAACAAACGAAATTCACATACACAAAACCAAACCAAAAACCACACGAAAAAAACCACAACAAATCAAAATACAACAAAACAACTTCAGCCATTACAGGCAAACCCAGCTAACAATACATTTTTAGCACATATCGCACAATATACAAATTGTAGATTGACTCCTACACGCAGACTTTGGTAAACATGAGTCTGACTACATCACCACCTTCATCGCCGCCATTGTCACCACCATCACTGTCTCTACCACCACCTATTCATCATCGTCGCACTACCACCGACATACCAAGGCAACAACAACAACAACAATAAAAACAAAAACAGCAACAACGGCAACACAGATTTTCTATGATATGAAGGAAAGTAAATAGGCTTAAGCCACGTAAGAACAGACTTACGAAAAAAAACGAAACGATAAAAAATTGTGTATGCAGATTGAAATTAAGATAATTTTAATGAAACGCAAACGTTTTTTTTTTTTAGCAGAGAAAGGCTCTAAAACCTGGCACATCTGACATGTCAAGATTTTACGTCATTGAGGACATATAAGTGGTTTCTCACGCTCTGGGTCACATCACATTTTACAGAACTCAGCGTTTCTGGCCAGAACCAAACCATAATAAAAAACGTTGCTCAGCCTAACAAGCTATTAACACCAGTACTCTAATAGCACAGTACACGTGTCTTCTAAGCTTAAAATGCTTTTTGGATGACTCTGATACCTTAATACCACGGTAAACAGCCTTCTAAGCTTAAACCACTTTTTTAATAACTCTGGTACCCCAGTAGCACGGTGAACAGTTTTCTAAGCTTAAAATCCTTTTTGAATGACTTTGGTACTCCGGTAGCATGGTAAACTGTCTTGTAACCCTAAAATGCTTTTTTGGGTGATTCTGATACCCTAATACCATGGTAAACAGACTTCTAAGCTTAAAAATGCTTTTTGGATGACTTTGATACCCTAATACCATGGTAAACAGACTTCTAAGCTTAAAACGCTTTTTGGATGATTCTGATACACTAATAGCATGGCAAAAAGACTTCTAGGCTTAAAATGCTTTTTGGATGATTCTGATACCCTAATACCATGGAAAACTGACTCCTAAGCTTAAAATGCTTTTTGGATGACTTTGGTACCCTAATACCATGGTAAACAGGCTTCTAAGCTTAAAATCCTTTTTGAATGACTTTGGTACTCCGGTAGCATGGTAAACTGTCTTGTAAGCTTAACCTGCTTTTTTTTGGGTTATTCTGATACCCTAATACCACGGTAAACAGACTTCTAAGCTTAAAATGCTTTTTGGATGACTTTCATACCCTAATACCATGGTAAACAGACTTCTAAGCCTAAAATGCTTTTTGGATGATTCTGATACCCTAATAGCATGGCAAACAGACTTCTAAGCTTAAAATGCTTTTTGGATGATTCTGATACCCAAATACCATGATAAACAGACTTCTAAGCTTAAAATGCTTTTTTGGATGATTCTGATACACTAATACCATGGCAAACTGACTCCTAAGCTTAAAATGCTTTTTGGATGACTTTGATACCCTAATACCATGGTAAACAGACGTCTAAGCTTAAAGCGCTTTTTGGTTGACTGGCACCCCAATAGCATGGTAAACAGTCTCCTAAGCTTAGCAACGCTTTTGAATATGGCCAATAGAGAATAATCGCAATGAAAAGAGAATTATTTCTTTCGTGTTTTATTAGAGTTTAATTTGAACTATAAGACTAAAGGGGCAGAATGCACACGAATTTGTGAATGGTTAAATGATATTTCTTTTATATCTTACCTGCCAAATGTGTAAATGAAAAGCTGAAATTGTTAAAAACAAAACGAAACAAAACAAAGAATCGTTTCCATGGCTTGCCTCGTTTCTACACTTATTTGCGAAAGAGGTCAAAATTTTTATTGGAGTTTTTTTTGTACATTTTGATAATCTTTTACATTACTTTAATATCCTGAAGTTTTTTTTACTGAAATTGTATTATGAATGTTACTGAATAATATATAAGCAACTTATCATGTAAAAACGAATCCGTGTGAAAATTCCTTTGAATGATAGGAACAAATGCATCAAGTGCGCTGTGGGCCTATGTGAGTTGGTCAGCGGGGTAGTCTATTGAGAAAGGTATGAGGTGACGTCATCTATATAAATTATATATTTTGGCAACTCGAAACTTTGGTCACCTAAGATCCAGGAACCGCATCACACTCAGGCTTTCAAACTTTGCACAACAGCATATTATCAATGTGAAATTAACATGGGCTATATTAGAAATTATGAAATGTTCAGGCTTCTACGTTTCATTTTTCATTGTTTCGACATAATTTAGATCTATTTCGAGTCACGGCTCGCCGTTTTAAGGTTTCATTGAGGAAATTGCGCTCTACTTCACCATTTACTCATTGCCGGCCGAAAGTCAACTTATCACATCTGTGTATTCTGCAAGAATTGTGGTTTAACAAAACGATCTATGAGTCTTTGCATCAAATCTAGGTGCCGTTATGAATGCGAGCTGGATCTAGATACACAGCTGGATGTGATACAAGGAAATTTTACTAGATTTATCTTGCCGGGGTTGGCTAGTCTTGCAATAAAAACGTGAAGTTTCACATAGACAAGAAAATAAAGAGTGAAACAGACCACGGCTGGCGTAGGTGCTGGACTAGTGACTGGCCGTCCGTAAATTTTGCTCTACACTAGTACTATTGGCACTGCCTGCTGCACGCCGTTAGGTCGCAGTATGAGCAGTGCCTATTGTGGTAGTGTGAAGCAAAACTTATGGGCGGCCAGCCACCGGTCTAGGGCCTTCACCAGCCCAGGTCTGTTTCATCCCTAATGCTGTGGTTTTGGTTGATAGGTAGGCAAAAACAGAGATGACAACTGGAGAGAGATAGAGATAGGGAAGATGTGTAGTAGAGCCGTGTCCCAGTTTATCAGTTTGGGGTGGTGAGTGTAAGAAAATCTTGGGAGAAATTTAAAAAAAAGAGAGAGAGAAAGAGACGCTGACATGGTAGGTCAGAAGGAGGAATAGGGGCCAGCTATAAAGGACGTATGATCAATTTTGGCAATTTTTTAACCACACCCGCTTACCCCCCCTCCCACCCTCCCCACCCCACACGCACACACACACACACACACACACATACACTCATTCTACTCATCGTTTTAAGTCTTGATTTTATGTTTTTATTTGTTCAATTGTTTTATTCGTTCAATTTCTTTCCTGCTAAATTTTTTCCTTTGAAAAAGGTCAACGAATCGAAAGCTTGAATTGTCTTTCCTTTGCCGTTGTGTTTCATTGTATCGTTTCTGTTTTTATTTCTTAAGCGAGGCTTTGCTGCATACAAGTTTAAATTTCTTTTTGCCATATTTTGACTTTACTTTGAGCCGTACTGCTACCCCACAGTTTTTCTCTGTTTTTATAAAAAAATTTTGTATAGCACTTTAGGGATGGCCCCTCACCATAAAAAAGAGAGGAGCACGTGGCTTAACGATGGTAATTTTACATAGCAAAGTACCAGCTTCACCCAAAAATACGTAGATCTAGGTAGGAAAATAAACAGTACAGGAATTCTTACCGGAAATTCTCCACAAGCCGAGCTAACGCAAGAGTGCTGTTTTCTTTAAGTCAGTTCATAAAATAGTCAACAGTGAGTAGGTGAAAGACGCGATAAGATCTGTGTGTATGCGACAAGTGTGTCTATGTGTTTGTCTATCTGTATGTGTACATTCTCTGTGTCTGCGTGTCTGTGTGTGTGCAGTTGTGTGTGTGTAAAGTCTGTGCGAGTGCAGTGTGTGTGTGTGTCAGTGTGTGTTTATTATATGTGTGTGAATATGTGAGTGTTTATCTGTGTATGAGAGTTTTGCGCCTGTGTTTGTCTGTCTGTCTGTACATTTCTCCGTATCTTTGTGTGTGTGTTTGTATGCTTGTGTGCATGTCTCAATGTCTCTCTTCCCCCCCCCCCCCTCTCTCTCTCTCTCTCTGTATGATTTGGAACCGTTGATGTCCTTTTCAACACAATGAATCAAACAATGGTGAATTCTGCTAGTTTCAATATCTGCACTTCAATAAACATTTTTCAGGATGTACAATTAGTTTGAAGACTTTGGCATCTAAGAAAATTTGAGAACTGGCTCTGTTTAAGATTCACAAAACGGAGTAGGCCTACTTTCCTTGAAATGTAAAAATTTGAGATGAATAAACGGAGTACTTTTCTTCAAATGTAAACATTTAAGATCCATAAACGGAGTACTTTCCTTCAAATGTAAAAATTTAAGATCCATAAACGGAGTAGTTTCTTTCAAATGTAAAAATTTAAGATCCATAAACGGAGTAGTTTCCTTCAAATGTAAAAATTTAAGATCCATAAACGGAGTAATTTCCTTCAAATGTAAAAATTTAAGATCCACAAACGGAGTAGTTTCCTTCAAATATAAAAATTTAAGATCCATAAACGGAGTAATTTCCTTCAAATGTACAAACTGGCAGATAATTTGAGTACAAAACCATGGTGTGCTCAGAGTCATTAGTTATAATGCCTTTTCTCTTTGATAATTTCAGCCATAATTTGTACGCCATAATACAATAGGCTTTTCTATTATCAATTTGTGACCAAATTCCACAAACATTACTGTGGCTATTTCGCCAGCGGAAAAGATTATTGTGGCCGCTGATCCAAACATAATCGTAACCCTAATCCTAACCCATGCTAGCCTCCCAAATATTCACGGTGTAAATAAGAACCAAATTTCTCGATCATAATTCCTGTTTGTTCAAATCCATGTTTTGCACAACTGACGTCAAAATTGGGCAAAAAGAAAAGGTTGTATGTTGCAAAACCCCGCGTGAGAAATAAAACCCAAACAATACAAACTAAACTAAAGAGAAGACAGAAAATACATAAAATTTTCGGCTTTCGCCTTTTTCAAGTGAAAAAAATCGAACAATAAAAGACTTCAACAGGATTTCTCACGCGGGGTTTTGCAACATACAACTTTTTCTTTTTGCCCAATTTTGACTTTGCTTATAGCCCTGCTGCGACCCCACAGTTTTTCTGTGATTTTTATGATATTTCGTGAGTTTGCACAACTGAGAAATTCGGCGTTAAACATTTGCGGCTTTAGTATTGTGATAAGGGGCTTGAATAAAATGGGAACTGTGAAACAGCTGCATGAGTGCCATTTGCATGTTAAACAAGTGTCAAAGTGTGCATTTGTTATATCTCTTCAACGTACTAAAAGGTCTCCACTTTTTCAGAAAATGGGAAAAGAACAAATAAGAACTAATGTCACGATTTGGCCTACTGGCCCAAATAGTTACCATGTTTTGCTTTGTTTTTGTTCGTTTATTTTCCTTGCTTTTTATTTTATTGTAATGCAAATAACACACACATATACACACACACACGCGCTCGCACACATATACACACACACACACACACACACATACAAACAAGAACGAAAACTTATGTCTTTCCTCCAGCAGGGAGTGAAATGTATACAGACAGCAATTTCATACCGTGCAGCTGATACAAAGTCAGGGTTTTCCCCATGAGATAAGATACGAAGATATAAACAACAAATTCGTATGTATGGCCGACACTGGAGAATTATTTGTCACAGCTGACACGAATATGTGCCTTGTGGTGGCGCGCCGACATTATGGTCATTAGCAATTACGAGTGAAATAAGTGTTAAACTGCTTTGAAGATGTTAATGTGGACAAATGAGAGATGTTAATGTGGACAAATGAGAGATGTTAATGTTGACAAATGAGAGATCTTAATGTTGACAAATGAGAGATGTTAATGTGGACAAATGAGAGATGTTAATGTGGACAAATGAGAGATGTTAATGTTGACAAATGAGAGATGTTAATGTGGACAAATGAGAGATGTTAATGTGGACAAATGAGAGACGTACTATTTGGCTGAAAGGTATAGTGAGATGGTAAAATGATGGGGAAGGTATATTTCTCATTCTTTCAATCTTTCTCTTCCGCTCCGTTTTTACTCTCTCCTTTTCTTTCTCTGCGTCTGTCTCTCTCTCTCTTTTTCTTCTTTCTCTTTCATTCTCTCTCTCTCTCTGTGTCTCTCGTCACATGTGCCAGTGCATTTCGGCTTTTAATTCTTTTGATCCATCTCTACGTCCCTTATAAAATTGATCTATCTATCTATCTATCTATCTATCTATCTATCTATCTATCTATCTATCTATCTATCTATCTATCTATCTATCTATCTATCTATCTATCTTTCTATCTATCTATCTATCTATCTATCTATCTATCTATCTATCTATCTATCTATCTATCTATCTATCTATCTGTCTGTCTGTCTGTCTGTCTGTCTGTCTGTCTGTTTGTTTGTCTGTGTCTTTGTCTGTCTGTCTGTCTATCTATCTATCAATCCATCATCCGTCCATCCATCTTTCCATCCATCCATCCATCCATCCATCCATCCATCCATCCATCCATCCATCCATCCAACCATCCATTCATGTATCAATCTATCCTTCCATCCACCCATCCATCCAGTCATCCACTGGTCTAGCATTAACTAATCCATCCATCCATCCCACCATCCATCCATCGATCGATCCATCCATCAACCCACTCATCCATCCATCCAATTTATTATCTTAATATTTTATTATTTACTACTAAACCTATAATATTGAATGTTTCTGCTCACACCCATAGCCTTCCCTATCTGTGAGCCGATGGAATCCTCAGACGAGTGCAGTTAGGTCTACACACTAATCTCTGTTTACCAATCTTCCAAACCTTCACCCCACCTCCCTCCCTACCTCTTCTCCCCCCCCCCCCACCAACACACACACCTCTTCTTCCAGCGGCCCCGTCCCGCCAAAGTTCAGCCATACCCGCATTTGTTACGTTTGACCTGTCAAGAATTGATCATCTGTACCTACTTGTACCTGGCCACCTTTTCCAGGGCTGGCGTTCAAGAAGGTGCGGCTTGCCAAATTGCCAGCCATCTCTTAGCTGGTGCGAGTTGCCGGGTGGTATTACCCAAAAGGAGCCCATATGTGCCCACGAGTTAAAAGAATGATCCAGCTCCACTTTTGCTGGAAACAGGGACAACATTATGAGTGTGTACATGTCTACCCAACCTTTCTCCACCGAAGAGAAAATAAGGAATTATTTCCTGTCTATTCTCTTATCCCACTTAAATTTTCTTTAAAAAATGTGGGATTGGACTACTCTTTCATTCACTGACACATATGTTGCATGGACAGGCAGGATTGTTCTGATGCAAGCCCGTTTGAACATGATTATTGGCCCCTAACAGACTCTTTTGTGATGCCCGGGATTTTCTTCCCAGTTTCAAAAACCAATGTAAATTTGCATGCATGGAGGTCCCCTTAATCCATGGGGCCCTTGGGCAACTGCCCCTAGCGTACCCGGGTCCGTTTCGATGACAAGATCGACATTTCAGTACTCAGTTCCTGTTAAAATAACTACTGAGTATAGCAAAGCATTTTTAAGGAAAAAAAATTATAAGAAGAAATTAGAATACAGTAGTTCAAATTGGACGATGAAAAAGGAGGAGTGAGATGATTTGCCAGGGCAAGAGGAGGGAGAACATGATGAGGATAATTAATAATTATTATCGTTGAAATTTACATTCCTTTAAAAAAAATGCACGACCTTAATTCTTGTTTGTTCTATCTCTGTTTTTTGAAAAACTGGAGATCGTTTAGTTTGTAGAAGAGATTTTACAAATGCAAAACTTTGACACTCCGTTTAAAATGCGTTGAGGCACTTATCATATTATTTCACAGTTCCGATTAATTCTAATTCATTTTCTTAACACTAAAGCCTGAAACTTTCAATGTCGAATTTCTCAGTTGTGCAAAAAGTGGAGTTGGAACTAACAAGAACCAGTGTCGCGAATGAATTACATCAGAGTCGAGCGAGTCCTTCAAAACGCTGAGAAAAATGAGCTAGGCTGGACTCCTCCACTGGGACGATTTAAACCTGAGACTTCTTGCACATGGGTCAAGTGCTCTATCCATCTGTGCTACTGCACCGGCGAAGAGTACAGAGATATTAGAGTGATGGGAAACAAATTGAGATTGAAAGGCTGATAATCCAGAGTTGTCAAATATGAACATCGTCATGGTGCTGACCTTTTGGCCAAAGTAATTTTTGCACTTCTGAGAAAATAGCAAAAAACTTATTTATACTTTTGCAATGCAGTCAGACTTAGGCCAAAATGACTCTAGGTAAAAGTGGTCTTCACCCACATTAGGCTGAAACAACCCCAGAACCAAAATGGCCTACGTCTATGAATGAGTTAGGCCATTACAGAAAGTTTTATTTTCAGGATAATGGCTTGGCACTTTTGAATGATTCTTACACTAATAGATGCACCATGGAGAGGGCAATGACGTGACAGGTACAGTCTGTTTTGGCCTAAGTCTGACTTAGGCCAAAAGGTTAGCACCATGACGATATATGAATAGTAAGAAGCAGAGAAGAAGAGGAAAAGAAGAGAAGGAAAGAAAAGAAAAGGAAAGTATAAAACTAAAGAAAGTAAAAAGGAAGCCGGAAACAAAGACAGGACAAAATACTGGAGGGCAAGAGGGAGAAGATAAAAAGGAAGACTAAGCAGAGAACGTAATATTGATGAGGAGGAAAATAGCAAAGGATTGAAAAAAAAAGGAAGGAAACAGTGAGTAAAATGGGATATGGAAGAAAGCCTGGGAGGAAAAACCATCCAGCTCTGTGGGTGGGCTTGAGATTGAGAGAAGGAAAGGAAGAGGAGGAATAGAAATGTAATTACAGAAAAGGGAAATGTAAACATCCGAGACTGTGTCATGGCTCACACTTGCAGTTGTGAGCATCAGAAACTGGGACAACTCACGTAAAAAACTCAGATTTATCTGCCCTGCTACTTGGCAACACTTTGTAGAAACAAAAATCGACAACCTGTAGGTGACAAATAACAAACATTATACCGACTTTTTTGTCACTGTTTCCTACGAGAATTCTAGAAATGTCACAAGATTTCTTTGAGTATTGTTGGGAATACCTTAAAATAATGCTTTTGAGGTCTTTGTGGAGGATCAGTGCCCTTACCATTAAGTTGATTAACACACCTCGTTTTGTTTGTAGTTCTTTGTCTGTTCTTTTATGTTTTTTTCCCCTTGTTTCTTGCCGCCCTCTGCCAGGTCTTCCACTTCCTCTTCCTCTTCTTTTTTACCTCCCTCTTTTCCCTCTTCTTCGTCCGCTCGTTGTTCTTCTTTTCTTGTTTGTAGCCCTCAAAACGGCTGTTTGGTCTGGCGCCTAAAGAGACAGCCATAGATGAGGAGAGTAAAATAGTTCTTACTGAGGTTGGTTTGAGAGACGGGATACGGCTTGCTTTTGTCCATACTTGGTTTCTGAATTGATTTTAACCTGGAGGGTGTCTTGTGTCCAGAGCGTGTATTTGCCACACCTCTACTTGGGTTTGGGTGGGGTGTTGGCAGTGAGTGAGTGATTAAGATTTGAAACAATGGTAAACCTTTTCAAAAGTATCCATTTTCCCATACATCAATATTCGACAGTCGCGTGGTAAAATATCGTAACTCAGCTTGTTACAATTTTTTTTTCAGGAGATGTAAAAAAAATTGAATAACCTTCTCTATCAGACTGAATATTTAAGATATTTTTAAAACGTTATTTAGCCATTAGTTTGCAGAATTTAAGCCGCAGTTTGTAATACAACCTGAGGAGGCCGTCGAGAGCTACAGACATACGAAGTACCTCAGTTGAAAAAAAAAAAGCCGACTTACGATCATTTACCATCAGGCCCTCACCCCCCGCCCTCCCCCACTCCCACATATACACACAACAATTCAGGTTCACTTCCAGAAACCCTAGCAAGGCTTGGGCGGTGGGGTGGGTGGGTGGGTGGGGGGCAACTTTGGTCTGTCAATGGAAAGTTCATAGATCCAACAACGCTGACAGACCAACTTTGGTCACTGGAATAAGGAATCGGAAGATTGAATTGCACATCGGTACATACTGCCTGGCTGGAAAAATCTGGAAACAGGACAAGAAAGATGGCGCTGAACTGTCACAATGCCAGTAAATCTCGACCTTAATCCTTGTTTGTTCTGCCTCCATTTTCTGAAAAACAACAACAACAACAACAACTGTAGATATTTTAGAACGAAGAAGAGGTATTACAAATGCATTCATTGACACTATTTTCTACGGTGTTGTGGCATTTATCAAGCTGTTTCACAGTTCCGATTTACTCCAACTCCTTATCATAATACTAAAGCCGCAGACGTCCATCGTCGAATTTCTCAGTTGTGAGGGAAAAAGTGGAATTAAAACAAACAAGACCTAAAGTCACACATGTAAAGTGCATTATTCAACATTCTAGAATATTCTAGATATTTCCCTCCTGAAATCACCAAATTTCTCCTGGGTGAATAATCGCTGCCTTAAAAGAATCTAAGGCAAGTCATGGAGACATTTCAGACTGATGGATTCCTCTGAGAATGTGAGGAAATTCATAAATGAGGAGACGAATAAAGCTGAGTTTTCATATGTATGGAAACGGCAACAGAAAAGTCAAAAAAAAACCGTCAAGTAGTGAAATAGAAAGGGCGTTTCCGTACACATGAAAATATTTTTATCTATTTCACTACTCGAACGGTTTTTGACATTTCCATTGCTATTTCCCTTTCGGTATACATGAAAACCCAGCTTAAGAATCTGGGTGCCCCTGGCTATCGTATCATTTTGGCAACCAGAGGAAAATTCACGATTTGGCGATTTCCTTTGAGAATCCGATGAAAGTGATGCCATATTTACTTTGACATTGTGAAGGATTTCAGAGGAAAGTTGGTGATTCACTTTGACAATCTGGAAAAATGTTGTGGATTGCTTTGACAGTCAGAGGAATTTAGACGAATGTTGTGATTTTCTCTGGGAATCAGAATTTGCAGAATGTTGCAGTTTACTTCGTAACCTGTCGAAAGTTGGTGATTTTCTTTGACAATAAAAGAAGGTCGTTGATTGGTTTGGGAATTAAAGGAAACTTTGGGAACCAGAGGAAAGTTGTGATTCACTTTGGGATCAGAGGAATGTTGGTGATTTACTCTGGCAATCAGAGAAATTCAGAGGAATGCTATGATTTATTCTGAGAATCGGGAGAAAATTGTTATTTACTTCGACAATTTAGAGAAATATGTAATTTACCTTGGTAGTGTGAGTAAAAATAGTGATATACTTTGACCATTCGAAGGATGTTGTGGATAGCTTTGGCAATCGAAAATCACGAATTACTTTGGGAATCAGATAAGAGTTGGTGATTTGCTTTAATAATTTGAAAGAATGTTGTAGATTGCTCTGGGAATTAGAGGAAAGTTGTGATTTTTCTTTGAGAAAGAGAGGAAAATTTATGATTTGCTTGGACAATTGGCTGCTATAATATCGAGGGGTACCTGCTCAAAAACCGTAACTCGAAAATTTTCGATTTTTGTTTTTTGCATATTCTGTTTTGCAATGGTAAATACTACATTTTGATATGATGCGAATTCCATGATCGAATTCATTGACCTAATTATTGATGACGACTTAAAGGCCGTAACAGACAGTTGATACTTCATGTCAAACGTTCAAATCGCTCTCCTGTAAAATTTACGACACTGGCGATACGGTTTTTGCGTAGGCACCCCTCGATTTGTTGGCAGTCTAAAAAAGTTTCCCAAAGCCACCCCTTTTGATAATTCGTAGAAAATCATAGACTCCTTCAGGAATTCCAAGAACACCAAGCTTGTATTCGCAGAGAATTTCAAGAAAACCACACCTTTCCTGTGGATGTATTTGTTTTTAGAGTACAGCAGGAACTTCAGAGTTGAAATCAATTCTAACAGACCAGTATCCTTTGGTTAAACTACAGTTTCCTAAACTCACCGGAGCACCTTTCCAGAATCTGTTCGGGCCCTACAGATTAAGAATAAAAACATATCTTTTGAACTACGTTGTGGAAAACAAAAAATCGAACTGGCTAGCTTTAATAACTGACATTTCAACCGTTTATTTGTTTATCATTATGGCTTCAAAGTGGAAAGGGCGGACAATACTTTCCCGAATGCTCCGACGCTGAGCCAGCAGTTGTCAGGGAAGTTTCGAAAGTAATATATCTGGTGATAGTGTCTGGATTGCTGTATGGAGATAACACAGGGAAGATATAAGAATTATTGTTCATGTGTCTATATGTCTGTCTGCCTGTCTGCGACCACAAGTCACCCTATCTATCTATCTATCTATCTATCTATCTATCTATCTATCTATCTATCTATCTATCTATCTATCTATCTATCTATCTATCTATCTATCTATCTATCTATCTATCTGTCTGTCTGTCTGTCTGTCTGTCTATCTATCTATCTATATCTATCTATCTGTCTGTCTCTCTCTCTCTCTCTCTATCTATCTATCTATCTATCTATCTATCTATCTATCTATCTATCTATCTATCTATCTATCTATCTATCTATCTATCTATTGTGACTACTTTGGGATCACAGGAATGTTGGTGATTTACTTTGGTAATCAGGGAAATTGGGATGAATGATGTGAATCATTATGGGAATCTCAAGAACGTTGTGACTGACTCAGCTCATCCCACACCAAAGGTAGACAGTATGGAAGATAAGGTGATACCGACATAACATCGGGACAAAACTACTTACTATTAACAATTAGCCCGACACAATCCCATGCCAAACAAAACGCTCATGTCACAGATAAAAGAAAGTTCACATAGCTTTGATGCAACAGTGCAGCTGCTGGGACCCTGAAGCAGTGCTGAAATTAATCTTTTGTTTCGTTTCATTTTTTTTTTCTTTAAAAATTTGCCCACATGCGCAGAAATGCATAGCGCTTTATTTCTTGATAGGTCGGTTTCGAATTGAACAGAATAATAAAAACCGCCGGAAACAGGAGAGTTCTGAGCCCTAAACGCGTGACGTTGCGTGCGTTGGCCTTTTCCACTGTTTGTGCTAATTCTCTGCTGGGGCAAGTTGCTCTGGGCAGGAATCTGACGTCTTTGGCATTAATGGGGAGGGGCATGGGGGGGGGGGGTGGGATGATTCTGGATGTTAATTGTTGAGAAAACAGTACAAAATGCAAGGAAATAATGACAATACGCAAGTCGCTGACGACACTGATAAGGAGGAAAGAACATGTGAAAGGGGAAGGCACGAGAGAAGAGAAAAGAAAGGGAATGGTTCTTAGTGATTGGGGAAATAATTATAGCACCAAAATGCAAGAAAACAGAGGCAAGACTCATGTCGCCGAAGACACTGATAAACAGGGAAGAAGCTGTGGAAAAGAAACGCATGAAAGAAGTGAAAGGACATGGAGTGATTCTTAGTGTTGACGATTGAGGAAATAGCTGCAAAATTCATGAAAATGGAAGAAAAGCATGCATGAACGCGCCAGGGATTGGCAAAATTATCAAAGGAAACATTTTCTTATTTGAGCGTATGGTTACTTTACAACAAGCTTATGTCATTTCCGAAACATCTTTAAATCCTTGCCTAATCTATCATTCATCTGAAATGTCAAAATTATAAAATAATAAGATGATTTACATTATTTATCCTGTATTTTCTTGGCAAATTCATTCAAAGCCCTGATCACCATAATGTATACCATCGCCTCCCAGGAAAAAAACGACGTCGACGTCCTCTTCCATGTAATTTTGCTCGCTCTCTCTCTCTCGTTCCTATACTTGCACGCACGCACGCACACACACACACGCACGCACACACGCACACACACACACACACACACAGAGGCAGGGGATTTTTTTCCCCACCATCTTAGACTGAAAATCTCTAATACGTACGACTATTTTACAGACTGGCCAGGCCAGAGTTTTCTGCTATTGTATGACAGTACACAATACAGCCTGCTACTGTCACCCCCACTGTCTTGTGGGTCATCTCGGGAGAGAGGAAGACTAGGGGAAGGTAACCCTGAATACAAATACCACACTGCCTTGTGTGTTGCTATGATAGCAAAGGCTATGGGAGTAAACCCAGACAGAAAATCAGGAGTGGAGACCCGAAGGTGGTTGTCAGGGAGAACTGCATCAAACTGGCTTCCAGCATCTCCTGCAGCCGGACTAGTTCCAAATGTATTGACCTGGTCTCTCCCTTGGGTTTAACTAGAATGGCAGAGAGAGGGGTGGTGCCTCTGGGCAAAGCACCATCTCTTAAAAATAGCCCAGGCAAGGCAGCAAAACGAGGAGGCGTTTGCTCGGGCTTGGCAAGCGTCTGTCTCTCCTCTATAAGCCCACCCATTTCCGATTTGGAGAGGACACTCCAGCCATCCGTTACGGATGGGCACAACACGGGAGGTGGCAGTTACCGGTGATAAGCTCAATCCATTTGGCGTACGGATGAGCGCCAGGGGTCCCCTCTGTCGGTGGGAGCGGCTTTTCAGCTGCATTGATCAACTACCGCCCGCCGTAACCTGGGCAGCCCCCAGGCAGTTGGGTGTTGTTCCGCCACGTCAGCCTGCTTCATAAGGTGGTTGGAGCTAGACCAAAAGTCGAAAAGCTGACGTAAAGTGTGCACCTGGCAAAAACAGAAAAATACTAAAACTTGGTACCTGGAACGTCAGAACAATGCGCCCAGGCTTGCAACAGCAAGATCTCACTGATATTGACTCCATCAGGAAATCCCAAATTATTGATCGAGAACTTCAGCTACTAAACATCGACATCGCTGCCCTTCAAGAAACTCGACTTCCCGACTCCGGGTCAGTCAAAGAAGAAAACTACACCTTCTTCTGGCAGGGCCTTAGCAGCGAACAGCCGAGAATCCACGGCGTGGGCTTCGCCGTAAAAAACTCCCTTATCAATTCGATCGCAACTCCAATTGGAGTGTCAGAACGCATCATGACACTCAGACTGAACACCCGGTCTGGTTTTACCAACATTATCTGTGTCTATGCCCCAACACTTACCTCCTCTGACGAAACCAAAGACATTTTCTACGAGGCATTGCAGAGGACTCTCCACAACATCCCTCTCACCGAAGGCCTGCTAATTCTGGGTGACTTTAACGCTCGAGTGGGAGCAGATCACTCCGCATGGCCAAAGTGCATTGGGCACTTCGGCATTGGCAACATCAACGAAAACGGGCAGCGCCTTCTGGAGCTATGCTCCGTAAACTCATTATGTGTTACAAACACGTACTTTGACCTTAAGAGATGCCAAAGAACATCATGGCGCCATCCCAGGTCTGGCCATTGGCATCAATTAGATCTTATTCTCTCAAGGAGGAAGAGTTTGGGCTGTATAAAAATAACTCGTTCCCTCCACAGTGCTGACTGTGACACCGACCATGCACTGGTAGTCAGCAAAATCAAAATTTCGGCCAAGAAAATATACAGATCAAAAGCCCCTTCAATCCCTAAGATCAATGTAACAGCAATCAGAGATGAATCAAATAGAAAGTCATTTGAAAAGTTATTTGTTGAAAGCATGGATAATGTCACCCAATGTGACTCGGTAGATGAAACATGGAACACTCTCAGTTCAAAAATTCATGACTGTGCCATCAAGTCTTTTGGACAGCATAAAGTTTCAAACAACGACTGGGTAGCCCAGAACAGCGAAATTCTCCTACCTCTCATTGAGCAAAAGAAATCTGCTTTCAATGAGTATAACAAAAATTGCAATCAGAGTACAAAAACTTGTTTGAAAAATGCAAAAGCTAAACTTCAGCTGGAGGTAAGACGTTGCGCCAACAAATACTGGACAGACTTGTGTAACAGCATACAAGAGGCAAATGAAAAGGGAGATATGAAAACCGCCTTTAGTCAGATGAAAGTAGCTCTTGGGCCAATCATCACCAAAAGCGCCCCACTTAAGTCTGTAAATGGTGAACCCATCACAGATAAAAATGAACAACTGAATAGGTGGGTAGAGCATTACTCTCTGTTGTATTCAACTGAGAAAAATATTCCACCAGATTTTGAGGAACACCTCCAAAAACTGCCAATAATGGCCGAACTTGACGCTGAACCTTCCTTAGTCGAGCTTTCCAATGCAATCGACCACCTGTCTGCTGGAAAAGCCACAGGAAGTGACAACATTCCTGCAGAGGTATTAAAAGACCTAAAAGGCCCACTATTACCACACCTGTATAACCTGTTACTGCAGTGTTGGAAAGAAGGCGTGATACCACATGATATGAGAGACGCCAAAATTGTCACACTTTACAAGAACAAAGGAGACAAAGGCGACTGCAACAACTATCGAGGCATATCCCTCCTCAGCATTACTGGAAAGGCTTTTGCTCGCGTCATCCTCTGCCGCCTTCAACAACTGGCGGAAAAAGTCTTACCAGAAACACAATGTGGCTTTCGAAGCAAACGATCAACTATTGACATGATATTTGCACTTCGGCAAATCCAAGAAAAATGTAAAGAACAAAACAGGCCGCTTATAACATGCTTTGTGGACCTAACAAAGGCTTTCGACACCGTAAGCCGATCTGGCCTGTATGCAGTCCTTAAATCCATAGGCTGTCCACCAACATTGCTAAAACTTATTGCATCCTTCCACACTGACATGAGGGCATGTGTCAACTTTGAGGGCTGCACATCCAATTCATTTGCTGTAAACAGCGGTGTGAAGCAGGGATGTGTTCTTGCTCCTACCTTATTTGGTATATATTTTGCAGCCCTACTCAAGAATGCCTTTGGTCAATGTTCAGGTGGAGTACTTATTAACACCAGAGTGGACGGCTCCATTTTTAATGTTGCCAGACTAAAAGCAAAATCTCGTACAGAGCATATTATGTTACAAGAGCTCCTCTTCGCAGATGATGCTGCAATCGTGGCCCACGATGAAACCACGCTCCAGGCTCTCATCAATAGCCTTGCCAAAGCCTGTGACAAATTCATGCTAAAGATCAGTGTCTCAAAAACTGTAGTTTTGACACAAGGCTTGAGAAACCCCAACCCAATCATGCTGAATGGCTCTCCTCTGGAGCAAGTGGGAAAATTCTGCTACCTAGGCTCAACCATCAGTGGTAGCACAGACATAACAACTGAAATAAATGCCAGAATAGGAAAGGCGGCCACAGCTTTTGGCAAACTCTCAAAAAGGGTGTGGAACAATAGCAAGCTGACCATCAAAACAAAGGTACTCGTGTACCAAACTTGCGTCCTAAGCACCCTGCTGTATGGCTCAGAGACATGGACCACCTACTCCAAACATGAAAGATCCCTCAACTCCTTCCACCTGCGCTGCCTACGCAAAATTCTCAAGATCAAGTGGCAAGACAGGATCTCAAATATCGAAGTTCTGAGCCGAGCCAACATTCCATCAACTCAGGCTCTCCTAGGCAAAAAAAGACTGCGGTGGCTTGGACATCTCCACCGTATGGAAAATGATCGCATCCCCAGACAAATTCTCTACGGGGAACTTGCTACTGGCAACCGACCCAGAGGTAGGCCACATCTGCGATTCAAAGACACTTGCAAGGTCACGATGAAAGCATTCAACATCGACCCCAATGAATGGGAGAACCTTGCAAATGATCGAAGCAGATGGAGACAAAAATTGCGCAGTGGCACGCTCGCAATAGACTTCAAGGCAAAAGAAACATACCTGACAAAACGACAGAGGCGGAATGAAAACACTCGCCAAAGTGAACCCAAAAGACTGACCTGCAATCACTGCCATCGCACTCTCGGGTCAAACATTGGTAGAATAAGCCACGAGAGAAGCTGTCAGTCAAAGTGAAAGTGAATATTCTAGCTGCTAAGACCGTCTGTAAAGACGCTAAAGGCCATATATTTTACAGACTGTGGTTTCCGCTCTGAATTATAGGCCATAGATCCTTCAACTATTTTGGACCTTTTGTCTGGAACCAAATACCCTTGATAGTGCTTGATTTAGCTTGATACTGAATAGCCTTCAACATATTCCTCCACTTTACAAGGAGGACTCAGATCATTTTGATCCATAGTAATCATCTCGTTCATGTGATCACTTCTCATGAATCCACGCCGCCGTGGACATTCGAAACCATTTCAGCCGCTTCCAGCATCTTGAACATTGTTGCCTCAGTCAGGCTAGTAACGTCTGCTTTGCGTTGGTTTTGAATCAGACTTGAACTTCCCTAGAATCAACGGGAGTAGTTCCATTTGACTTACAGTGTAAGGATATTACAATATAAGTAAATAAATAATAAATCGGGGGTCGAAGGGGACACCCCTCTCTCCCCATGGCGAGTAAGCCTTCTTGGTGGATTTTTATAGTAAATGCAGGACTTGGCGATTAACACCAGAGGATATATAGAGAGAGGGTTCACTACCGTTATTGGTCGATTTGCATTGCGAGACACGGGAGGCTCTGCGAAACCACCGTTTGTGCATTTCCATGAGGCGTAGGAGCTTACAAAAGGTTTTAAATAGTTTCAATCAGCCCAAAAATATGAACAAACCACAGTAGACAGATATGCAAACTATCTTTGGTGAAGAAGGTCTCTTTCAATTATTCAATTTCTTGTTTACCGCAGCGACCTAGTTTCTCGATTTGGCGGAAGTGAACCCTCTCTATACATCGATTCTCTCTGTTAACACTCAGAATATGAAATATGCACCCGGCTGAAGTTGTGTAACTCATACATACGGTAGTCCTTCCGAATCAACTAGCGCGACAGATATATTTCAGCTTTCAGTTTTACTGGTGAGAAAGGTCTTGTTTAATTGCATGGTCCATAAAACCGATGCAAAACAGAACGGACTCACTGCACTTTGGGTACAAAATCGTCTTCGTTTTATTACAATCCTCGAAGATCCACGCCACAGTGGACACTCGAAGACACCATGTTCGACGTCATCGATGGTGCGTTCGACTGCCATGTCAGCAGATTCACGGATATTGAACTGCGTTATTTCTATTATTTCCAATGTACATGTACTTCAAACTGTTGAAACTTGTCTTTAAGATCAACAAAAACCCTCGTTTTTTTTTTCTTTAAGTCTGAGAGAATGAAACCACCAGCGTAATTTATTAGTTTATCTACGCATTTCTTTACCTCACCATGACAGCCTTAAAAACAAAACCAACACACTACAATTTAATCTAAAAAAAACGTCAACCAGACAAACAGTAGGATCGTGAGAGAGAAGATGATTATGTGATGAAAAAAATCTACTTTTCCTCCCCAAAGTTCACTCCCGAAATGTAGACACAGACCTCCCTCTGTCAGCTGGGGTTGATAATTGTTTACAATTTCCCCGTCTAAAAGTCTGGCATTTTCCAGGCAAGATGTTTCGGATTATTCTCATTTTATGTGCACCGTGCCACGCTTTGAATTCTGCTGCGCCTTATCGCTGTTGGGACTTTTCGCTGCATACGAAAAATTACATCAGAGAAGACGTATAATGGGTCATGGAAATTTTGGACGCAGTCGCTGTGGGAACATGTCTGTGTACTTGAATAACGTCACACTTCCCATAAACTTGCCCGAACGTTCGTGGTCTAGTGCTCGCAAAGATTTATTCATTCATTTCTGGCCTGTTACAGTTTCCAGAGCGTGTTATTTCAATGTTTCGCAAACATAGAATGCTTTGTAGTTCTATCTATCTATCTATCTATCTATCTATCTATCTATCTATCTATCTATCTATCTATCTATCTATCTATCTATCTATCTATCTGTCTGTCTGTATGTCTGTCTATCTCTCTCTCTCTCTCCCTCTCTCTCTGTGTCTATCTATCTATTTATCTATCTATCTGTCTGTCTGTCCGTTTATCTATCTATCTATCTATCTATCTATCTATCTATCTATCTATCTACCTATCTATCTATCTATCTATCTATCTATCTGTCTGTTTATCTATCTGTCTGTCTGTCTATCTATCTATCTATCTATCTATCTATCTATCTATCTATCAGCCCGTCTATCTGCCTGCGTGTCTATTTGTTTGATTGTATGTCTGTCTATCTGTGGCCAACATCTTACGACCAGAAACCACCATGAGCTACATCTACACCCCGAGAACTTTTGAACTTCTTCAGCAGTAGAAGCTGGAAAGTGGGAGCCGCTGAATCATGACTTGAACACGCACTCAACTCACGTTTCTCCTGGACCGCCCCACCTCAATGTTTAATACATCTCTTTGATCTGCCCAATCTCCTCCACTATGTGTGCAGGTGTTGAAACACCAAAAGGTTTTTACTCTGCAAGGCCCTGAGTTCGTAATATATAAGAACATTATACAATAAAATCTTATGGAATCCTAAAATCCTAAAAGGTCCTAAGTCGAACTCGCCTTTTTTGTTTCCAAGAAGACACTTTGGATCATGTAGCCAATAATTATACTAAAAATACCCAAAGTTCACCCCACTCTCCTTCCAGGGCAGGAACTTTATAATGGTCCTTACCCGAATGGGTTGGTTTGTCCAGGATAGAAGAGTCGAAACAGCGGGGATGGGTTGGGTGGAGAGGGATGGTCATAAAATGAGGAAAAAGCTAGGAGAGAGAGAGAGAGAGAGAGAGAGAAGAGTCGGGAGGAAGAAAGATAGAGACAAAAGGACGCAGTGAGAGAGACTGAGAGAGAGAGAGAGAGAGAGAGAGAGAGAGAGAGAGAAGAGTCGGGGGTAGAAAGATAGAGACAAAAAGACGCAGTGAGAGAGACTGAGAGGGAGAGAGAGAGAGAGAGAGAGAGAGAAGAGTCGGGAGGAAGAAAGAGAGAGAGAAAGGGACTCGGTGAGAGAGACTTAGAGAGACAGAGAGGCAGACGGCAGACAGAGGAGGTGGGGAGTGAGACAGAGTGAGAGAGGGGAGAGTGAGAGACACAGAGAGGGAGAGAGAGACTGAGAGTGAGAAAGAGAAAGACAGAGTGAAAACGAGAGATAGAGGGAGAGAGTGAGAGACAGAGAGGGGGAGACAGTGAGACACAGAAAGAAAGATGCTGAGAGGGAGGGAGGCACTGAGAAAGAAAGACAGAGAGAGGGACAGGAAGTGAGAGGGAGAGAGAGAGAGAGGGAGAGAGAGAGAGAGGGGGGGGGGAGAGACAGTGAGAAAGAAAGAAAAAGAGAGGGACAGGAAGTGAGAGAGAGGGGAGAGACAGTGAGAAAGAAAGAAAGAGAGAGAGGGAGGAAGTGAGAGAGAAAGAGAGGGGGAGAGACAGTGAGAAAGAAAGAAAGAGAGAGGGAGGAAGTGAGAGAGAAAGAGAGAGAGAGAGAGAGAGAAAGAGAAAGAGAGAGAGAGAGAGAGAGAGAGAGAGAGAGACCACAAAAGTGCAAAATAGCGAGTGCAAAATGATCAAACCAGACCCGGCATTCACCCCTCCCCCCCCCCCCCGTCCTCACGCCCATTACCCCCACCCTCTAATGAAAAAGAAAAAATGA
>OZ007582.1:44913545-44918545 GCA_963931925.1 Onchidella celtica
TTGAGATTGGTTTCCATTTGGTGCACTCCACGATATCGTCTGCAAATCTCAAGTCTTGCAGATGTTCACCATCAGTATTTATGTCATTTTCTAGATGTAACTGTTTAAATATGTCTTCGATTGTTGCTGTAAATAATTTCGGCGTTATGGGATCTCCCTGTCTCACTCCTCTTTCTATGGCAAACTTTTCTGATTCATGATTATCGATGTGTATTTTGGCATAGGTTTCTTTATATATTTTGTAGTATTTTTATATAGACTTCGTTAACATTAACCTTTCTGGGGGCTTCAAATAATCGAAGGCTTTCTCGTAGTCGATAAAGGCCACACACAGTGGTAGAGTATATTCTGTAATTTTTTCTATTATCTGGTTAAGAGCCTGTAGGTGGTCTGGTGTTGAGTAACTCTTTCTGAAGCCGCTTGTTCAGTCGGTTGGTTTTCGTCTAGTACTTTCGCTATTCTGTTTTGTAATACTTTTGTAAAGAGTTTATATGTGTGTGGTAGAAAGCTTATTGGTCTATATTTTCTTAAATCTCTTCGGTGCCCCCTATTTTAATGTAGAATTATGACCTTTGCTTCCTGCCAACATTCATGTATTCTCCGTGTGGTTAGAATCTCGTAAAATGCTTTTGTTATATATTTCACTATGTGGTGTCTTCGCATCTGTAATATGTCGCTCGTTATATTACCATTTCCAGGTGCTTTCCCTTTGTTAGTTTTTCTTAAGGTCCTTTCTATCTCGTCTTCTGTGAAAGTTGGTACTTCATCAATGCCAGGGCTTGTTGTCACTGTTGTTTCGGGTGTAGCCATTGTTTTCTGATAGTGTTTTATAGAAATCTGTGCAGACACTTAGGATTTCTTCTCTGTCTGTGGATATTTCACCCGTCTTTTTAAACATAATTGTAATTTTCTGTCGATCTCCTTGTTTGTATATTTCTTTGGGTCCTTTCCTCCCTTTCAATTATTCTTTTTACCACGTCTTTTCTTTTTTTCTTCTGTCTCTCCGCATTTTCTTCACTGCCTTGTTCAGTTCTGT
Source organism: Onchidella celtica (assembly GCA_963931925.1). NCBI lineage: Eukaryota > Metazoa > Mollusca > Gastropoda > Systellommatophora > Onchidiidae > Onchidella > Onchidella celtica. Next base: position 44,914,582 of record OZ007582.1, read on the forward strand.
ACAGACAATTTTTTCTTTGTCTTATGTTCCTTTTTGTGTTGGGTTTTTCCCACAAAATTTATGATAGTTCCACCTTTCTGATTCCTAAGTCCGATGCCATGGGGACCTATTCCTCTGATTTTTCCCCTGTATTGGCTCAGTAAAATACTGCATTGTTCATGACTTCCGCGCATTCGCCTCTAGGTGGCAGTGCGAAATGCGTGTCTGCTAAACGGGCGAGCTGTCTCAAAGTATTGTATCTAGTATCTTTGATAGAACTTCGCAGAGTATAATACAGCAGTTATGGAACTGATAAAACGTAAATGTCAAACTGAAACTACATTGGTCTCGTGGTAGATCTTATGTCTTGACTTTTGTCCGAAACTCATACACTGCACTGCAAGGCTCAAAGAAAAGAAAGAGGAAAAAGCAGAAGAAACAAGCTCACTGACATGAATTGAAAGAAGAAAACGGCTATGCCAGTTCACATTAAACAAAATGGAAGAGTTTTTCTGTCACATAACAGTTCCAATCAACCATACCATTTCATTAAAAAAGAATGTAACAGTTTTATATGGCACATAACTTTTCTTGAACACTTAAATCAGTATAATATGTAATGGAATTATATTTCTCATTAACAATTAAAATCAATCGTGTCATCTCGAATAAAATATGTAAAGGACTCAGTATTTGTCATTTAACAATTAAAACCAATCGTGTCACTCCGTATAAAAAAAAAGTAAAGTGTTTCTTTGTCACATAACAATTGAAATTGTTATATATCCATATATAACTAAGTAAATTAATGCATACATCCATATATAACCGAAATAATCATGTCACTTTGCATGAAACAAATGTAAAAGATTTATTTGCCAGATAACAATCAAAATAATGTCACTTCGCCTAAAAACTGTAAAGGATTTATATAACAATTAAAATAATCATGTCAATTGGCATCAACAAATGTAAAGGATTTATTTGTCACATAACAATTAAAATCAATCATCTCACATAGCATTAAAAAAATGTAGGGGATTTATCTGCCACTTAACAATTTAAATCAATCAAAACTCTTCATATAAAAATGAAAGGATTTATCTGTCAAGTTACGATTTAAATCAGTCAAGCCACTTCACACAAAAATGTTTTGGATTTATCTGTCCCATAACAGTTTACATTAACCATGTCAATGAGATCTGCATTGGGATGAGCAAACAGGAACATGCACCCAGGAGATGTCGGCTTAGGCTCGTTATTTGCCCAGTCGTCAAATACGACAGTCCGTTTACTGTAGCGATAAATCCATCCATTTTGGCTTTCAATTGCTCCCACCAGTATCGTTGTAAACAGTTCAGACAAAGAGGAATTGATGAAATTTTTGATAAACTGATACTCTTGATCACCATCGATTTCTGCCAGGTAACCACCTTCGTTGATGCACGCAATTTCTGCCAAGTTATCCTCGACCATGCTCTTGTTAGAGAGAAGATAATGTTTGCCATTGTACTCTGCTGATTTAATGAACGCTGAGGTTTTTGTTGTTGCCGCGAACATGCCGTCTTCTGCTTTGGTTACTATGTGGGTAAGGTTAGCTGGAGAATCCCGACTCGCATTTTTCAGATCCTGACACAGAATTTGGCTGCAGTTGGTCTCAATATCAGCAAGCCTTTTCTCTAAAGTGTCAACTGCCGAAGTTAGGTTGTCCAGGGTGTCCTTTCCAAGGGTTAAATTGTCAATCTGCGCTTGCTGCTTGTTAAGCTTGGAATCGACGGTGGCGTTGAGAGCATCCAGTCTTTTCTGCAAGTCAGTGATTCGCTTTTGCTGGTCTTTAAGTGCCCCCAGCGACTGAGTATCATTTGGTTGTTCCAAGGAAATATTGGGAGGAAATAACGTTGACACTACATCATAGGCGTGGGTGAGGACCTTAGCTTCACACAGGAAGAGCCGAGTGTCATTTGCTGGTATAGCCGAGTCCCACTGGAGATTTAGATAGGAGACGCCCCTTTCTTCAGCGTGACCAGACACTGAAGCATTGAGAGCATTAACCTCGATTTCGTCAGGATCAGAAGGAGTGATTACTGCAAGTTTCTCATGGACACTCTGGTTGTCACCTTGCAAAACGATGGCCAAGGTAATTAGTTCAATAAAACTGGGATCTGATGTAGAGTTGAAGGTGCAGTTGATGGCCAAAGAGCCCGTCTTCGTATCATTAGCAGAGCTGGATCCCAAATTCTGGGACGTGGCTGTCGGAAAAACAAAATAAGTCATTAGCTCTTTTAAGATTTTCCTTTCTTCCTTCCTACACCTGTCGAATCCCTTCTTAAAGCTCCTTTCTTTCTCTTGAATCTCACCCACTCTCTCTTTTTCTGTCTCTCTTTTTTTTTGTGTGTGTTTATCTCTCTTTAGTCCCCACCCCCCCCCACCCCCCCCCCCCAGGCATCCACGTAGTCGGTCCCTGGTCGCTGCACCACACTGAATGATTTAACTGTCCTTGTAAAACTGGCAACAATCCTACATCAATCACACTAACTTATTCTGACTAGAATGTAATTACAGTTACTCTCTACACCCCCCCCCCCCTCCCACAAAAAAGTTGATGGATCCATGTAAAAACAACAACAACAACAACAACAACAACAACAACAACAACAATAACAACCAAAAAGAAGAAGAAGCCACGCAATTTTTTGCTTACCACTCAAACTCTTAACCTTTGACCCCCAACATTAAATACATAATGACAATAACGTACACATTTCTGCATTTCTGTGCCTTTGTACAGATTCGAAAATCATATCCTAGGCTCCAGTCAGTGCCGGAATTACAACTGTCGAGGTCCGAGGCTATATAACGCTCGGATGCCCCTTGTTAAAAGTTACCTGGGACGTTCTCACAAAAGTCCGACCAAAAACAAAACATTGGGCCTTTAACAGCAAGGTGTTTAAAATTAAAAAATACATTATTTTCAAATAATTACGACTGCTGATGACTAATTTATCATCTGGCTAAATCATAGATTGTAACAATACTTAAAACTTGAAATGTTATTTAAATCAATTACATATAAAGAATTATTAAAATTTCAAAGTGCCAAAGAAAATTTCTGAAATTTTGCCAGGCCGCAGCGGACTGTGAAGTCCTAAGCTGGACCTTATTTATCTTATAAATCCGGCCCTGACTGTGGTGAGTTCATAGAATGACAAATTGTTAAGTAAGTAGTTCACAAATAAACTGGCAATGTTAGTCCTAAAAATGTAGTTGATTAGCAAAAATTATAGCTGTGTCTATTTTAGCTGATTCACTTCCAGCCACTTTCTTTCAGAGAATAAGCGTTCTTACATTGTCTCCTTTGAAAGGCTGTAATCAGGGATAGGACTATGAAGGAGATTTGAGGAAATGTGGTAAAATGCCAAAATTATTGGTAATCAAACAAAAAATGTGAGTCAGTGTCATGTTCATGTACAATTTGAAGCAAGTGTTTTTCGGATGGACCGCTCAGATCGGGTTGAGGTAGTGAGACAGTCAAGAACAGTTAGAAAATCCATTGATAACTTACCTGTTTGTAGAGTCAAGATTGTTATCACACAAACACAACAAATAAGCAAAGCCCACTTCATTCTGTATCCGTTCTGAGTCTCATCAACTAATGGAAAGGTCGATGTCGTTTATGGAGGACCACTGAACCTGTTTGTACACTGAATCCTAAATGTAAGACCTATTTAACTAATCGTAACTGTACTAGCGTAATGGCTTCAGTCAGACTTTGGGCAAAATTACATTGACCTTTAGAGGGTGTCCTTCTTGACGTCAAACCTGACATTATCATGTATAAAAAAAAAAGTGCACTAGTCCATGCCTGCAATAATAACCAGAGCACAATAAGATGATTATATCACGCTGATAAAGAGTTCCGTTCGCTTCTCTCAAAACATAAGTGATAACTTGAAAGGCCATTATGAAAGCAGGCTGGTGTTAGCTA
>OZ007582.1:44923545-44986045 GCA_963931925.1 Onchidella celtica
CTACAGAAAGGGGGGGGGGTACCATAAACTTTTCTTGCCATGGAAAGAGAAAACAATTTTACACCACTATTTACATATATTTTATTGTTGACAAACTGGAAACTCAGAAGAGAAGGAGAGGAAGATAAAGAATTGGAGAACAGATTTTCTTGACTAACCGAAGTACCAACTGAAGTACCAACTGACGTGAAACTTCCTCATCGTCTGAAACCGAAGGTATTCGCAGTGCTGACAAAAATTGATGCCAAATCGCGAAACTAGGTCGCGGCGGTGAAAAGAATTGGAAGAGACCACCAAAGATAGTGTGCATATCTATTTACTTTACTTTGTTCATATTCTGGGCTGATTGAAACCAATGAGAATCGTTTGTAAGCTCTTACTCTCAGTGAAAATGTCCAAAAGGACATTGATTACCCTAGGTGACCTACTTTCCGCTCCATGCTAACAATGGTTTCACAAAGCCTCCCGTGTCTCATGGCGCAAATTGACCAACGTAATTTCTCTCAATACTTACATACACTGTGATGCAACCATTCGCCCCCTTCACTCTCGTGCGTTTCAGTTTTTCTAGTTCTGTTTTGTCATAATTTACATTCCACGACGACAGACTTCGTGTGACTGCAGCATAAGTGAGTGACCTGAAATTCAGGGGTTTACATAGTAACGAATTCACTCTGAACGCACCAGTTAGCTGTTTTCCTTGCACTAATTTAAATACATGTTACATTCGGAATTCTACACCCCACATTGACTTTTATGTGATGATCATAATGTATTATTTATTGAGCAATATCTGAATCAGATCACACTGCCATTCATAAACAAAGAAAACCACCACTGGTTTAAAAACACTTTATTTGCAGGTATATTTTACCAACAGACATAAATGATCTTGTGCTCACGGACTATTTGAAGAACAAATGTTTCTTGTCTTGGCGTGTAGCAAAATTGTGCTTAGAATATTAAGACCTTAATGTCTCTGCAGCCATGATTTTTACCCCACCCCCACTCCATTTCTGACCGACAAATGATGAGACATCGCCTCTTCCCTTCCTCATATAATATACAAAAAGTGTTTGCTACTTTGCTACACCCCTTCCCCCACCACACACACACACTAAAATTTCAAAATCAAACAACGTGCCAAGACTACATTGAAAATACAGTTTCTGTTTCTAAGAGTGAAAAGTAGTGATGAATGTTAATTACACTCCACAGTAACAGAAAAATAACATTTGAGTTTCATACTTACAGGCCAACATGAAGATACTGAAATGATTTTTCTAAACTTCATTATCTGAATTTAAATGACATCTATGCAAAGCGGCGAAATATCCATACATTCTGATTCTTCCCCTCCCTCTCTCTCCCTCAACCACACACACACACACAAATATACACATTATTGGCACTTGTCAGAGTCACAGTCGCTTGCCTCTACAAGTAGTTCAACCATTCACTAATGCAACTGCAATATACAAGAATTAGATCTATTTATAATTCAAACCTAATGCCATTATGGCAATGGCCATCTCAATTTTTCTCCTGTTCATGATGAACCCCAATATTTCTATTCTTGACAGTGATGGAGAGAACACAATTTAGATTCCTCTTTACAGCAACAGAAGAGATTTGGCTTTTATATTCACAGGTCAGCAGACACGGATGGAGCATGACTAAAAAGCCTGACATATAATAAGTACACACATAACAAACTTTCATAATCATTTGCAACAAATACGCGAAACACTAATACAGCAGCCTACTTAACCCACCCGCAGTCTACACATCAACGTGTTACAGCCATCATTATCCCTTTCTTCCCTTCCCGCACTCATGAATAAGCATCACACAGCCCACCTAAAGCTGGCACTAACGTACCAATGTCTCTTAGGGGACCCATTCACTTTTACAGCCAGCCAGTGTGCATCGCACAGATCATCAGCGTAGATGAGTAGACCTATTATTAAATTTTGTAATTCCTTACATTTTCCTTATATAATTACACATATTATGTGCCTGATATCACTTCGCATAAAAAATGTAAACGGTTTACTTGTCATGTATCAATTAAAATGATCTTGTCACTTTACAAAAAAATGTATGGGATTTATTTGTTATATAACAATTAAAATCAGTCATACCATTTAACATAAAATGAAGAGATTTATTTATCATGTAAAGACTTAAATCAGTCAAGCCACTTCACATAAAAATGTGATGCTTACGTCCTTCACATGGCAACCTAAATCAATCATGTTTACGACATTTGCATTGCGTTGTTAAAACAAAAACATGCACCCATGAGATGTACTCGGCTCGCCAGGAGCCCAGTCAGTAAAAGTGACAAGTTGTTTACTCTGGCGATGATACCACTCATTTTTGCTCTCAGTTGCTCCCACCAAAATCATAGTAAATGGTTCAGGCAAAGAGGAATTAATGAAATCTTTGATAAACTGATACTCTTGAACATCTCCGATTTCTGCCAGGTAACCACCTTCATTGTTGCATGCAATTTCTGCCAAGTTATCCTCGACCAGACTCTTGTTAGAGAGAAGGTAATGTTTGCCATCGTACTCGGCTGATTTAATGAACGCTGAAGTTTTTGTTGCCATGCATGTACAGTCTCCTACTTCGGTTACACTATGGGTAAGGCTAACTGGACAGTCACTATTCCTACATGTCAGATTCTGACCTAGAAGTTTGCTGTAGTTGGTCTCAAGATCAGTAAATCTGTTCGCTAAAGTGTCAATTGCCGAAGTTAGGTTTTCCAGGGTCTCTTGCAGCTTGCTGAGCTTGGAATCTACGGAGGCGTTGAGAGCATCCAACCTTTTTTGCAAGTCAGTGATTCGCTTTTGTTGATCTTTAAGTGACCCCAGCGACTGAGTATCATTTGGTTGTTCCAAGGAAATTTGGGGAGGAAATGATGTTGTCACTACATCATAGGCGGGGGTGAGGACCTTAGCTTCACACAGAAAGAGCGGAGTGTCATTTGCTGGTATAGCCGAGTCCCACTGGAGATTTAGAAAGGAGACGCCCCTTTCTTCAGCGTGACCAGACACAGAGGCATTAAGGGCATTAAGCTCGATTTCGTCAGGACGAGAAGGAGTAATTACTGTAAGTACCTCATGGACACTCAGGTTCTGGTTGTCATCTTGCAAGACGATGGTCAAGGAAATTAGCATAAAAAACCTGGGATCTGATGTTGAGTTGAAGGTGCAGTTGACGGTCAAAGAGCCCGCCTGGGTAATATTAACAGGGCTGGATCCCAAATTCTGGGACATGGGCTGTCGGAAAAGAAGATAATTCATTAGCTCTTTTAGGGTTTCTTCTCTTTCTTCCTAAAGGTCTTTTTCTCTTGTTTCTCGCTCACACACACTCTCTCTCTTTGTTTCTCTCTCGAACAGCCTCTTCTAGTTCTCTCCGATATCAACGCAGACTGTCCCTAGTCGTTGCACCATAATGTATGATTTGATTGTCGTGGTCAAAACAATTCTGCATCAGTCACACTAACTAATTTAGACTGGAATGTTATTACCCCCCCCCCCCCAAGAAAAAGGAAATGGATCTATGTAAACAACAACAACAAAACAAATCATTCAACCTTTTGCTTGCCAATCAGTCTGACCCCAAAATACATAATGAATAATGACAACAGCGAATGAATTTCTGTATTTCTGTGGCTGTATAAAGTTTCGTTTATCGTATCCCAGGCTCTGGCCAGTGCCGGAATTACAATTGTTAAGGCCCTAGGCTATAAAACGTTTGGATGCTCCTTGTTAAATGTTACATGTGATGATCTCACAAAGATTTGAACCAGAACAGAACCTTGGGTCTTTAACAGCAAGGTATTTGAAGTTAACTTACAAATTATTTTCAAATAATTATATTTGCCGATTACCAATATCTATCAGTTGGCCAGCTCATAGATTGCAATAATCCATTGAAACAATACTTAAAACCTGAAATGTTACTTAAATCAATTACATAATGAAGAATTATTAGAATTTGAAAGTCCCAAGGAAAATTTCTGATAATTTGCGAGGCCCCTGAGGATTCTGGAGCCCTGAGCTGTACCTTATTTATCTTATGTCTAAATCTGGCCCTGGCTGTGGTGACTTCATAGAATGAGAATCTGTTAAGTAAGTAGTTTTAAATAAAGTGGCAATGTTGGTGTTAAAACGGCGATTGAAGTTATAAAATACAAAATAAGTGATGTCAATCAAAGCCTACAGACAGGTGAACAGTGAACAAAATTCAATATTTCCCCTACCATGGCTTTGTAAAATTCGGCACTACTCATGGCTTGCACGAATTCGCTGCTGGGTGACGGTGCCAAATCTATGCACGCTAAAACTAGTAAAAGGGCTAGCTGTCTCATTTTATTATGTCTAGTATCTTTGATAACACCGAGGGACACAAAGAGACAATCAGCCAGATCTGGATTAACCATAAGCAAAAAACGCACGTGTTTAGGGCAACAAGGGGAAAAGGTGGCACTACAGAAAGGGGGGGGGGTACCATAAACTTTTCTTGCCATGGAAAGAGAAAACAATTTTACACCACTATTTACATATATTTTATTGTTGATAAACTGGAAACTCAGAAGAGAAGGAGAGGAAGATAAAGAATTGGAGACAGATTTTCTTGTCTAACCGAAGTACCAATTGCAGGGCAACTTCCTCATCGTCTGAAACCGAAGGTATTCGCAGTGCTGACAAAAATTGATGCCAAATCGCGAAACTAGGTCGCGGCGGTGAAAAGAATTGGAAGAAACCACCAAAGACAGTGAGGATATCTAATTACTTTACTTTGTTCATATTCTGGGCTGATTGAAACCCATGAGAACCGTTTGTAAGCTCTTACTCCCGGTGAAAATGTACAAACGTACATTGATTACCGCCGTGACCTACTTTCCGCTCCATGGTAACAGTACCCACCTTTCGCAGACACCGTAACGGCCAGTTTGAGGTCACGTGGGCTGTTTGCGTGGGGATTCCCTTGCATGCCGTGTGCAAAACCCATAACGTTGTTTATATTGTAACGGGCCGGTCACCATTGAAAGCCGTTAGCTGCTGCAACTTCACGTCGTGGGGAAAATGGGTGAGTATATTTTATATTATATGGTTGTGATAATATTTTAAAAGTATTTTATTTCAAATGAAAGTTCAATGTCTTTACTTTCGTAATAGTTGCATATGATAGCACTTTGTGAGAATTAGATGGCAGAATTAAGCATCGATTGACTGATCTGTTCAGAGCCACGTGCCTGCACCTCATGTCCGCTTTGTTTGCCTTAGCAGACCAGTTAGCTGCTCTGTTTACGCTGTCGCACATCTGAAATATGACTTGGGGCACAATATTCCCCACGTAAAATCACCCAGGTCGAAAAATAGATAGATTTATTTTGTGGAAATTCAATTAGATCTAGTTCTGGACCTAGAGCCATGGCGATCAGATGCAGAGAGAGATAGATAGATAGATAGATAGATAGATAGATAGATAGATAGATAGATAGAAAGATAGATAGATAGATAGATAGATAGATAGATAGATAGATAGATAGATAGATAGATAGATAGATACTAGATAGATAGATAGGTAGATAGATAGATAGATAGATAGATGGAGCAAGTATGCACAGGTAAATGAACAAGAATGGTGGTCTTCAATTTAATAAGTCAACAGTGAACAAGGCCCAGACATCAATTGTATGTACAAAAAAAAAAAGACAAAAAAGAAATAAATGCAAATAATATTGTCCATTCAAGGCATTATCATTATGCTCAGAAATTTCAAAAGATCGAAGAAAGATGTTATCAATGTGAGTAAACAGACTGCAAGTAAATGTACAAGTCACCGATCCTGGCCCCAAAATTACGCTTTAAATGTTATTCAGAACTGTAACTCTTCTACCACCACCCTGAAATCCCAAAAATATGAATGCAATTTGTGAACTGCACACTTTTGTGACTATCATTTTCAGTCTTAAAGTTAATTCTGGCACCGTTTTACGGCAGAGACTGAATTGAAAGAAAAAAATTTCCATGAATGACGAATTTGACAGTGTAAAATTTGGAGATAAAGCAGACCTGCTGTTGTTGAGGGAGGTCGTTGCCACCCGGGCTTTCAACCACAAAAATGGCCAGGGGTGGAAGCTGGTGGCTGAAAATCTTTCTGGATTAGACAGCTAATAATATATAAAAAAAAATACACTGTATATTTATGTATAATAATTAATAGTAGATGTAATACATATTAAATCTGGTGTCTCTACTTCTGCTGTTTTCATTCTGTCAGTCTCATGACTCAGGTTTTCAACGGTTGTGCATCTCTATTTCGTCTTCAGCTCAGGGATAGAGGAGGAGGTGACAGAAAAAACTACCCTCTTGGATGAAATCCTGCTCCTCAAAGAGGAGAAAGAAAAAGCAGAGGCATGTCAAACAAAAAACAAGGACGAGAGGGAAGCCGGAGAGCTTGTCCGGCAGCAGGTATGTTAATTTTCTTGTGGCCAATTTTGGGGAAAAAAATGTAGTTCTTTCTAACTTTAAGCAGGGTAATGATAGAACAGAGAGGTACAGTTACAGTAATTTTCTCGAAAAAACACCCTAGAATAAACAATTAGTTTCGTTGAACAATTTGAGGGCGCCTCTTGTGACTCCAGTATGGCCTGGTTAGTCAATATTGTCAGCAAACCGCTCTACATTATCAATTACTTAAGCTACTGTTGTTTGATTCTGGTTGCCCTCAGCAACAAATGGGTTTATGCCAAGCAAATTTCTTCTAGTAAAGACTGGTTTCTCATAGTTGTCCTGTTGTTGTAGCATTCTTAAACCCACAGTAGAGCAAACAATGCAGAGAAATTACCCGATGGCTGCTGTGGCCCTTTTTACCAAAATTTGCTAACAACGATTTCTGCAAGTAACATGATACAGAAAGCAAGAAAAGATAGAACTGCACGTCCTGAATGAGATCACACATGCTTATAGGAACTGAATCCTCTAGTAAACAATAACTTTTGTAAAAACTATTCTCAGGCAATGCAGGGCATGGCGAGGACCACAGAGGATGCGGAACCCTCAACAAGCGCAGCTGAAGTTCCTCAGGCTCCTTGTAATACACCACAAGGTAGGGAACCAAAACATTTTCTTTGCTAGCAAGTACAGTTGTGACGGTCTATTTTGAACTCGCTTTTAAAACTGAATACTGGGTCTAAAGGAGGTTCACAATGTCAGACACTCGGAAAAAACACAATGTATGCTCAACATAGAGATGAAATTGAAACATTTCCATGGCCATGATTCAGAAACAATGTCACAGAGTGAAATTGCGAAGAAATACAGAGTGACTATGAGCGCAACAGAAATGCTGAAAAGAAATGTCAGCAAGTTAATTATTTCCTCCTGGAAAAGAACAAAGTAACCTCTTAGAGTGAACACATAATATTGTTATGTCCTTTGTGATGCAGGATTCACTTCACTTAATGCATGTATTGCATGCATCTACTGTACGTAGGCAAACTCAGATAATACCAAATTTCCTGGTTTTAGACATTCAAATTTGATGTAGCCTACAATGTCCTTGGAAAAAATTACATTTTGTGTAAATAAAATAGCTCGTTGACTGCTATAATTTTTATTACTTACAAGACAATATAATTATGTACAACCACTGCGAGCTTTGTGAATGACCAAGTTGGTAACCAGCAATATTCTTTGTTATTTTCAGGTAAAAAAACGAAAGCGCCAGGAAGCCACAGAAATTCTCCGGTTCCTGGAGATGAAGGAAAGAACTAGGGCAAAGGAGAAGGAAGAGGAGCGCAAACTGAGAGAGAAGGAGCTGGAGTTACAAGCAAAGAAGCAGGAGGACGAGACCAGGCTGAGGCCAGAAGAGTTGGAGGCTCAGAGACAGGAGAGACTGGCATCTTTCCAGATGATGACAGCACTCCTGCAGCAAAATAAGACAACATAATGATAAAGAAATAAAACTGCCATTATATAATATTACTTTGTTTTTCACTTTGCTATTGACATGTGTTCTTTCATCATTCACTGTAGATATTCTTCAAGAGATGGTGGTGTCAGATTGAAATAACTGGAGGTGAGATTGCCATATAGGCAGTTAATCAAAATGGTGGCAACCAAATAATATTTTCCAACTGGTTGGAGCTGTAGTTTTAGATTTTTCTTAAAATCCAGGAAAGCAAAGTATTTAAGAATATCTCCAAAGCCCCATTCCACACAAGTTCTTACTTTCCCCATTGCAGTGTTGAAGTTTCTGCTGTTCATTAGTGAGAACAGCACCACGAAATGGAGCAATGAGGTTACGCCTCAGAGGATATGCCTGGTCTCCATAAATACACAAATTCCCGATTGTGGCCAGTTCCTGCAAAAGTCCACTTTGTGCGAGAAGGGCTGAATCGTGCCGTTTCCCTTCCATGGGTCCATACATATGGCCGATCAGCCCATTGGGATGCATGACGCTTTGGAATTTCAGGCCGTGCACGCTTTTGTGGCCGCTGTAACATGTCCTTTTGTTTTCTGATGGTCGTGCAATGGGCCGCAAGGTTCCATCGATGAAACCGATACAGTTATTCAGTGCAACCCCCTTTGCAGACACTGCACTTGCAAACAGCTGTTTGTCCAGCCAGTTAGGACCCAGCGAACAAGCTTGTGTCCAAATGTTAGAAAAATATGATCTATTTTGAATGTAAAAATCAAACTGATGTCAATTGGATTCCTTGCAACCTCCTAGGCAACATCTGTGAGTCTGTTGGGATAGCTCAGTCGGCGTAAAAAAAAATGCACAATGCCTCGGTACCACACACATTCAGGCCATTGGTTGTCACAACTCTGTCTGGTACTCTCAGAGTTGTCCTTAGCCGAGGAAGGTCAGTTCTGGAGAATCTGAAGCGCTGGCAGACAGATTCAGCGTCTATGTTGTCCAGGTTGAAATTTCTGAAATGATAAAAATATTCAATGTGTTCGATAACAAAGATAAAGCCCGTAAAAGTACTTTGGGGTAAGGAAAAAGAATCGACTTAACATTTAACAACTCATCAGGTTAATCAGGAAATCAAAGTATCTGGAGTTGATTTCAGTGGAGTTGGCTGAAATAATACAACACTATAACACCATCTAAAGGCATGCCCATTACTGGAAAAGGTTAAGAAGTCAACATTAAACAGAAGACACACAAATGAGATATGAAAGTCGAGGATCAGAACCGAATAAATGGAGTAAAAATGAAAGTCCATGATAATGAAAAGAACAGGACACAACCTGAAAATTGGACTGAAATTGAAATGCAAAGCTTTCATATTCATTTCTCTCCGCGTTCCTTTGAAAATACAGCATGAGGCAATCATCTAGATCCTCACTGTCATCATCACCACAGCAGTTCATGAGTAGCCTCGGAATCCATCTTGGCCTGTGATAATACAGTGTGAATGTATGTCATGCACATGCAGGCTACAACTAAATTCATCATAACCATATATATAGCACAGGGTTCACACAGGTCCTGAAAAGTCCTTAAAGTCCTTAATTTTCATAAAAGAAAAAAAAAAAGCACTCAAAAAGTTATTAGATTCTGAAAATGATGTCAAAGTCCGTAAAAAGTCCTTAAAATTTGAGGACATTTGAGATTCAAATCTTTCAGTTGCACACTGGATAATTGGTACTTTGAAATAACTGGACTTTTCAGAGTGAATTTACTATGTTTGAACACTAGATACAGAGACATTCCGTTTCGACGACTGCTGCACACCACTTGTATAGTTGTAATATTTCTTGGCTACAGGCACACAGGTCCTTCATTTGTTTACTGTGAGTCCTTAGGAAGTCCCTAAAAAGCCCTTAAAATTAGTTTTCAAGACTTAGTACGGACCCTGACAGCATAACACTGATAACACTAGTCCACGACTGCAATAATAACCAAAGGACAATAAGACGATTATTTCACGCTGATAAAGAGTTCCGTTCGCTTCTCTCAAAACATAAGTGATAACTTGAAAGGTCATTATGAAAGCAGGCTGGTGTTAGCTATCTTTGTTCTCAGCCAATACATGTCAAACTTAACTCTCAAGCCGTCATTTGCAAACTGAAAGAGTTAGTTATACAACAGCCTTAAGTCCACCTGGACTACAAAACTAACAGTATGGCTGTGTATCAAAGGTCAGCGAATATACATGTACTGTCAAAGTGTGCATGAAGAACATTTTTTGCTACGTATCTCAACTTTAGCTAGATGTTTCACCTGTCCTGCAGTCTTAGAAGGCGTTGCTTAATGCTTAGACAGGACAAGATAACCACACAATATGGCGTGATATGGCCATAGGTATGCTGGTACCTCATGATTACACACTGATTTCTCAGATCGGCTTGTCTGTTGTGATCCATCCACTTGTTGTGGCTAACCAAACAACCACACGCACATACAAACATATGTACAGAAACACACACGCAGCCACAGTGTACCTGGCAGGGTTGGGTTCCAGCTTTAGACCCTTCAATTAAGGCGTATGGCAGTTGGCAAGTCGAGTGTTCTGGGGATTCAGTCATGCCAGATCTATATCAAAGAGAAAACACTGATAGAGTTGAATGGTCTTGGGGACTGAGAGTCTCTACTTTAGGGGCTTCGTGGAGAATATGTTGGTATAGTCCTGCGGCTCATGTCGAAATAACAATAATTATTTTCGATGAAAAGCACCAAAACAATCTGGCCAGGAGTTTGTGGTCAAGGGCACATAACTCGTATAATGCACCATGATACCGAGGCGCACAAAAAGAAGGAGTTATCTCGCTTTAAAAATGTTGTGCAAGGACTGTTGTCAAGGGAATGAGTGTTTTACAAAGAGAGCTATCTAGCTGAACAGTGGACGCAACTTGGTATATCCTCTGTTTGGCTTTGCAATCAGGCTACGTTCCCCTAACAACATCCTTGTGCAAGAAATCGAAGGTTACTGGCACACTCACCATGGATTATCCTTCCTGTTTCCATCATGAAATCTGAAAGAAATTGATAAAATTTGCAGTTCCAACAAATCTGGGGTAGAAGAAAAGTTCAGAGAAAAAAAGGGATTGGATGAACAGTAAATACTCTCCAGTTATAATTCAGTACCCTCTTTAGTCTTAAAACAACAGTTTTGCGTCAGCTCGATTCCGTTGTTGTTTATGGTGAAATTTTTGTGTCAGTGGCTGAAGTATTTGTATTTGTATTTGTATTTGTATACTTCTTTAATCTCATTTAGGGAAATTTGCCTATGTGCCATTGCAGCCCAGATATAACTGGAGCAGGCACGTCGTCGCCACAATGCAGCGCCGGTCGGCGGTTGTTTTTCTTTGTTGGGGGGGGGGGGAGATGAGGGAGGGAGTGGGAGGGAATGGTAGAGGTGAATTTTATTTAATTTTGCCCGGACAGCGGCCTGTTCGGCCTGCTCTTTACGATTTCCAACTGCCAAGGTATCTTCAACGTGCGCAACGTGCACACGGGCACTCGGAATTTTTTCCTCCTTATCCGAGAAGACTAGGTACTCGATCCTTACCCCTTACCTCATAGGAAAAAAAATCCCAAACTTTCAAAAAATCCCAAACTTCCAACATGCCTGCACCGGCCGGGTTTTGAACCCGGGACTCTTGGCATGAGAGGCGAGCACTTTGCCTCTAAACCACCTTGTGCCCAATCGATCAATCTATCAACCCAGGCTATCGCCAGTCGGGACACTTGAAGAGATAGTAATTTATTCTGACATCTAGATCTAGATCTGTCTGGACCTAGATCTAGTTCAATGACCGGCAGGAAGTTTTTGTTGTAGTCAGGGATGGACACCCCCCCCCCCCCCGGGCAAGAGGAGGGAGCGGGGTTTGCCAAGGTACTAGGTCTTGAGGTATTTTTGTATTTTTACATTTTGAAGAAATGTTTTTCTTCCTTTAAAATAAGTTTATGATGGACGGTTGAAAGGACATTATATATCAATCGTCACCATGCAAAATGTTATGACGATATTCCCGTAAATAACTTAGTTATGGGTGATTATATGACTTTAGTATCGACCATACTGATACTCGTCGGCACAGCTACGTAAACCACTTTTGGCACCGAAACGGTTAAAGACTCACTATCAGTCGTACAAACAATAGACATCGAAATCTAGTCTAACAGCAAGCAAAACATGATACACCACATCCTTACACTGATAGATGGGCTATCCCGATAAAGCACAGCCATAGTTACACTGATAGATTGGCTATCCCGATAAGGCACAACCATAGTGCTGGCATGGATACCAGAGCACGCGGGGCTCTCCGGAAATGAACATGCCGATCTACTAGTTTAAAAAGCGAACAACCAGCAACGATAACGACTTTTCAAACATAAAGGTAGGCAAGAATGATCTAGACAGCGTTATAAAAACGTTATCAATACAGTTTGGATAAAAGACTTGGAATTGCCTTAGGTAGAAACCTAACAACACTAAGACTATTTATAACACATGAATCTTTGACTTTGATTTTGAACAAACAGCTGAAACAAATCTTCGTATAGGCCCACGCAGAAATGAATACATGGGAATAATAGTTAAGTATATTGCTGGACCTATGATGTGCCCATCACTACAAAATATAATAAATATTTGACTCATTGCAAAATAAGAACAGCCCAAATCTACCTGCCAAAGTATAGTTTTTAAACTGCATATAGCTATTTAAATGTGCAAAGCTGAATACTACTCAATGAAGGAAAGTTGTTCGTCACATCGAAGTTGTGTGATATGTCATGTGTACACATTTCTTTCTTTTGTTTCAGTTTATTAGAATTAGTGCCCTTGATTTAACAATGGCCATTGTTTTTGTCAGTGTGCACACGAAAATACGGACGCAAACTCATTAATATCGACCATAATGCGCCTTAGCCCACGCCAATACCGATTTTCAGCCTTATTTCTTTGTTATTGGTGAAGATGCGACTGTTGGAACAGCCACATGCACTTTTACAGCATGTAATTATCTAAATAGATCCACGAAATAACAGTGTGCACACACGGACAACAAAAACCCTGGAAAAGAAAATAAACTGATTTAAAGTGAAAAAAAAACGATCTTCACATTTTTATTGCCCAAAATGGAATAGTAAATTCTTTATCTTTATGAAATGATGCGTTTTAAACCTCTAAGATACCATTATTGGTCACAATTTGACAGTTCATAACAGGGTACAAACACAGGTAGATTTGGGCTGTTCTTATTTTGCACTGACTCATTTTTCGAATACAAATACAACCAAAACAAAATTTCGAAAGGACAAAACCAAAAGCAAACCGATGCAGACAAGACCTACGTTTCCTTGGCGAACGTTCTCTCTGTAACAGGTAAAAGACAATGCAATCTATAAAGACAACTGGTCAAACAAAATTAAATTATAAAAAGACACACTCTGCCCAATAGACTGACCGGGAGACCCAACAGACAATTTAATATTCGTATACACTTCATCTATGTAGTACAGGGTTTACACTTAACTGCCAGACGGTTAGACAATCGAGCGGACCCTTAAAACGGCTGTATCATAATCCCGGATGCATACAGCACTTTGGACAACCCTCAACACAATTTTTTCGGTATTACTGGATAAACCGACGACTGCTATCGAGATGAATGCATGCCAGAATTACTTGCTTTGCACGTGCAGAACGTTCATGGCAACCGATTTACACTGTGACTAATGCTTTACTTTCAATATTGTTTCATGGTGCCACAATGGCATCAGGACTTTGCCTTGTTAGAATACCATGCATGACAAATGTCTTTTACGCGTAGAGGCAACTATCTTAATAACCCTTCACTTTCTTATCTGTCAATTTGTTCTCTCTTATAAAACCGGCAACGAAAAGATATCGTTAATTGGTGGGTCACGGTAAAACCTGGTACAAGATAACAGTGCAGTAAACAAGAAAAAAAGAACACGTGGAAAAGCCTTATGAAAGTGGGTCATGTACGAGAAAACAGAACGTAAAGTAAAAGGAAGGTCAGGACAAATTTCCTTACTGTTTCTTCTAGTTTGTCATGGTTAACACTTGACTTTAGTATCAGTTTTCTCGTATCTGTCCAATGCCATAGGGCTATCCAACTACATTTCCTGTTGGGAGAGTGGTTGGGGTTGGGGTTGAGAGGTGCGTTGAGGATGGAGGACTCCTATTGGGCTGTAACCACAAACCAGCCTTGCCACTCAGCAAGTTTTTAACACGTTCAGATAACGCAGCGAGAAAGCATAATTGCCATGTTGTTTAAAGTGCGTCTAAAAATTACCATTTTTATGTCCTTACCTAGAATAAAGAACATATATAACAAGTCGTCACTGACTAGTCTATCGTTATTACCAGGCGCTCTCTTACGTTTGCGGAAAAACAATTTTCTGTGTGGACCGTGCGTGATACAACTGAGAAAATATCTGTGTTAAAGTTAACAGGTCTGAATTTGCTGATACTTTTGTTCTGTTTCGTTCATTGAGCAGGTATGTAGTTCTAGAATGTTGAATATTTACAGGTTATGATATGACAAAATCTTAAGAGATACAACATCACATAAACGATTATAAAAGATTTTTATACAACCTGGCAGTTTTTCATTATTATGACCCAAAAAAAAATAAAAAAAATATGCGTGATCATGGATTTAACCTGTATAATAAATGCTGGTATTTTTTCTTTTATTTCTTTTCGAGGGTAGGTAAGTGGGTGATTTCTGTACATACAAAGATAATTACCCTTTTGATTTTTAATGTGATACTGTTGATATGTCAGTGATGCATGCATCAATTGATTTCTTTCAATGGTCTTTTCATCCATCCACCCTTCCAGCCACCCATCATCCATCCATGCATCCATCCATCCATCCACCCGCCCGTCCATCCATTCATCCATCCATCCATCCATTCAATAATCCATCCATCCAACCATCCATCTAGTCATCCATCCATCCATCCATCCAACTATCCATCCACCCATTCAACCATCCATCCATCCATCCATCCACCCACCCATTCTTCCATCTATCCATCCAACCATTAACCCTTTATGTTCCCCAGATGGCCAAACCATGTGCCATTATAACCAAGGCTCACAAACGACTGATCTACATTGTGATGTTGGTAGTTTTAGTCTTACCAGTTTGACTCACCTGGCTATTTTAGTCATTTCAAGTCTGGTCGATGGAGAGTGGCAGGTTCTTGCTTCTCTTTCTCCGCACTGCCTACAGAATGGAGCCGTGTCACATTTCCAGGACACCGAAGTTCGTGGACAAATATGGCCAGCTGGATCTCCTTTCATCTTTCTACAGATCCACTGGAACGGGAATTACAAATGTGAAGCTTACGGTGTGGCCTCGGACTTTATGCCAGCATCCACCAAACAAGAAATGAAAATTCAAGTGCAAAACGCACCACTACATTTCTCCACAATGCCCGACACATTTTCCGTAGGTCTGTCTCCAAGGCTAGACATGAGTTGTTTCGTTAGTGATTCACGTGCTCTAAATATATCAAGACTTGTCCATTTTCAGAATACACGATGACGACGAGCAAATACTAGCTGACATTAAGTCTGGACACAATGTTTCCAATGAAACCTGGAGCTGATAGTGATTTTGTTGATGGATCTCTGAATTCTAACGAGGGTTTCATTTCCATGGGATGGAGCAATCCCGGGATGGATCAAGCGGGTGTATACATTTATGAAGCTACATGTATTGATGCAAAAGGAGATACTGTTTTTTTGTCCAGGTGCATTAAGCTCACCGGGCAGAAGCCAAGCCGCCAGATTCTTGTGTCTCGTCTTGAGGAGATTTTTGGCTCTCAAGTTGACTTAGAAAATCGCCTTGTAAAGATGAACCAGACAAAAGCTGACTCAGAAAATCGTCTTGTAAAAATGGCCTAGACCAAACCTGACTTAGAGGATCGTCTTGTAAAGATTAACAAGACAAAAGCTGACTTGGAAAATCGTTTTGTAGAGATGAACGAGTAAAAAGCTGACTCAGAAAATCGTCTTGTAGAGATGAATCAGACAAACGCTGATTTAGAGGATGTCTTGTAAAGATGAACTAGACCAAAGCTGACTAAGAAAATCGTCTTGTAGAGATGAACCATACAAAAGCTGACTCGGAAAATCGTCTTGTAACGATCAACCAGACAAAAGCTGACTTGAAAAATCGTCTTGTAGAGATGAGCCAGACCAAAAGATGCCTTGGAAAATCGTCTTGTAGAGCTGAACCATAAAAAAACTAACTTAAAGGATCGTCTTGTAAAGCTCAACAAGACAAAAGCTGACTTGGAAAATAGCCTTGTAGGGATGAACTAGACAAAGGCTGACTTGGAAAATCGTCTTGTAAAGATGAACAAGACAAAAGCTGACTTGGAAAATCGTCTTGTAGAGATGAACCATACAAAAGCTGACTCGGAAAATCGTCTTGTAACGATCAACCAGACAAAAGCTGTCTTTGAGGATCGTCTTGTAAAGATGCACCATACAAAAGCTGACTCAGAAAATCGTCTTGTAAAGATGGCCTAGACCAAACCTGACTTGGAAAATCGTCGTGTAGAGACGAACAAGACAAAAGTTGTCTTGGAAAATCGTCTTGTAAAGATGAACCAGACCAATGCTGACTTGGAAAATCGTCTTGTACAGAATGATGAACCAGACAAAAGCTGATTTGGAAAATCGTCTTGTAGAGCTGAACCAGACAAAAGCTGTCTCAGAAAATCGTCTTGTAAAGATGGCCTGGACCAAACTTGACTTAGAGGATCGACTTGTAAAGATCAACAAACAAAAGCTGACTTGGAAAATCGTCTTGTAGAGATGGATGAGACAAAAGTTGACTCATATAATCATCTTGTATAGATGGCCTAGGCCAAAGCTGATTTGGAAAATTGTCTTGTAGAGATGAACCACAAAAAAGCTGACTCAGAAAATCGTCTTGTAATGATAAACCAGACAAGAGCTGACTCGGAAACTCGATTTGTAAAGATCTCCTAGACCAAACCTGACTTAGAGAATCGTCTTGTAAAGATGGCCTAGACCAAAGCTGACTTGGAAAATCGTCTCTCGTAGACATGAACCATACAAAAGCTGACTCAGATAATCGACCTGTAAAGATGGCCTAGACCAAAGCTGACTTGGAAAATCGTCTTGTAGATATGAACAAGACAAAAGCTGACTTGGAAAATCGTCTTGTAAAGATGAACCAGACCAATGCTGACTCAGAAAATCGTCTTGTACAGATGAACCAGACAAAAGCTGATTTGGAAAAGCGTCTTGTAGAGCTGAACCAGGCAAAAGCTGTCTCAGAAAATCGTCTTGTAAAGATGGCCTAGACCAAACCTGACTTAGACGATCGACTTGTAAAGATCAACAAAACAAAAGCTGACTTGGAAAATCGCCTTGTAGAGATGAACCATACAAAAGCTGACTTGGAAAATCGTCTTGTAGAGATGGATGAGACAAAAGTTGACTCATATAATCATCTTGTATAGATGGCCTAGACCAAAGCTGATTTGGAAAATCGTCTTGTAGAGATGAACCACACAAAAGCTGACTCAGAAAATCGTCTTGTAATGATAAACCAGACAAGAGCTGACTCGGAAACTCGTCTTGTAAAGATGGCTTAGACCAAATCTGACTTAGAGGATCGACTTGTAAAGATGGCCTAGACCAAAGCTGACTTGGAAAATCGTCTTGTAGATATGAACAAGACAAAAGCTGACTCAGAAAATCGTCTTGTAGAGATGAACCAAACCAAAAATGTCTTGGAAAATCGCCTTGTATAGATGAACCACACAAAAGCTGACTTTGAAGATCGTCTTGTACAGATGAACCAGTTTAAAGCTGTCTCAGATAATCGTCTTGTAAACATGGCCTAGACCAAACCTGACTTAGAGGATCGTCTTGTACAGATCAACCAGACAGAAGCTGACTCAACATCGTCTTGTAAAGTTGAACCAAACCAAAAGATGACTCGGAAAATCGTCTTGTAGAGATGAACCAGACAAAAGCTGACTTGGAAAATCGTCTCGTAAAGATGGATCAGACCAAGCTGACTTACAGAATTGTCTTATAGAAATGAACCATACAAAAGCTGACTCAGAAAATCGTCTCCTTGAGATGAACCAGGCCAAAGCTGACCTAGAAAATCACCTTGTAAAGATTAACGAGACAAAAGCTGACTCAGAAAATTGTCTTGTAAAGATGGCCCAGACCAAAGCTGACTTACAAAATCGTCTGGGAAAGACGCAACAGACCAAGCAAAGTCGACTTGAACGAATGTCTTGATAAAGCAGAAAAATTGGCACGAGATGCCACAGAAGAAGTAGCTCCACTCATTAAAAAATTGTGCACCAGAAGTTGTGACGATCTATCTTTACCTACAGGTCAAAACGTGTCACGCTTTTCCCCACACAACAATGGATCGTTACCAGTTGTGTGTGATGTTAGAAGCCCAAATGAAAGATGGACAATTTTCCAGAAAAGATTGGACAGCAGTGTGGATTTTTACGGAAATTTCAGCCAGTACCAAAATGAGTTTGGGTGCCAAACAGGGGAGCACTGGCTAGGACTAAAAAACTTCAAACGTCTCTTGGATGTCAGTGGAAATAATCATGAGCTCCTTGTAGACATGGTGGAGACCTCAGATGGCAGCAGATACACCCGCATCTACCCGCCCGACGTTTTCCATTGGACCAGGCGATAGCTCAGTCTTAGAGTAGCAGCTTATAAGGACGAAGGATATGGCATGTCGGTCAATAACGGAGGTGCTTTCTCTATTTACGACCACGGTCCTTGGCAATGTATGATCTCTACATCCTTCGTTTTGTAACATTCATTATGTACTTGTCTTCTCATTTACTCATCCCTTTATAATGGCCGAAAAGCTTCCATCACCCCCCGGGAGTGAGTTTTACCGAAATTTCAGTGTGTACGAAAATGGGTTCGGGTGCCTTACTCGGGAGCAGTGGCTAGGACTCAAAAACATCAAACGTCTCTTGGATGTCAGTGGAAATAATCATGAACTCCGTGTGGACATTTTGAAGACCTCGGAGGGCACCAGATATACCCGCATCTACCCGACTTTTTCCATTGGACGATGCAATAGCTACAGTCTTACCGTAGCAGGTTATAACGAAGAAGGTAATGGCATATCTCATAACAACGGGGCCGCTTTTTCTGCTTACGATCACGGACCTGAGCAAGGTATGATCTCTGCATCCTCAATTTTGTAACTTTCATTATCTATCCCTTTCTCGTCGGTTTCACCTTTTCTTTAACTCTCTCTCTTCAAGTACCGGGTCTGGAACAGATATGGACGATCATGGTTCGCCACTCATTCCTCCGCTCGGATGCTCTCAAAAAGCCCACATTGTGCTGGTTTTTCCTTGTCGCCCATCTGTTCTAACTCTCTAGATATGTTATTCTTTGTCTCCCTCAGCTTTTTTTTTGGGCCATTTTCCCAGTTAGAGCAAGGTGTTCAAGACCTTTCTGTCGATTCAGGTGTCCCACGAACTGCAATTGTCTTCTCCTAATTGTTTTTATTAGTAATCGCTCCGTGTTGACGTCTTTCATCACCATTTCATTCAACTTCCTTTCCTTCCATGAAATATTTAGGAGTTTCCTTAAAAATCACATATCCGTAGCCTCTAGCTTGTTTTCGATGTCCTTAGTTAATGTCCAGCATTCACATCCGCACAGGAGGGATGACCACACATGGCTCTTCAAAACCCTCATTTTTGTTGACATTGAGATGTTTCTGGTATTTAGGATTGAGCTCATTTTATTAAAGCTATCTTTAGCCATCGCCATTCTTCTTTTTATTTCTGTTGTACATTTGCCATTGGATGTAATTGTATATCCTAAATATTTACTTATGAGATTACAGATAGAGTTTACGGCCTTTTTAGATATTATCATGCATTCTGTTTTCTTGATATTTAAGGACAACCCCTTACTTTCACTTTCGGTCACCACAGTATCCAGAGGCAATGGAAGGTCTCTTTCTGCCTGACAGTGTCGTCAGCATATCTAATATTATCAATATCTTCTCCATGGATTTTCTTCTATTTTTCTAAAGATTGTTTCACTGTATATGTTGAAGAGATCCGGTGGCATTATGCATGCTTGCCTGACTCCTCTTTGATGTTTTTGTATTCACTGTATTCTCCCTCCATTGGCACCGCAGCAGTCTGGTCCCAGTAGAGATTTCTAATAATTCTTAACTCCTTTCCATCTATGTATAGTTCTTCCAGAATTTTAAATAATTATTCATGTTTAACTTTATCGAACGCTTTTGAATAGTCAAATGAAGCATAGGTATAGGTCCTTCTGTACTTCTATACATCTTTCCATTAGCATGGATAAGATAAGATAAGATAAATTTCGGGTGCCTTTGTCTGGGACGAAGCCAAATTGTGTTTTGGATATCTCCGTTCTTAAACATTTTCTCATTCTTGCCAATAGTACTCGCAATAAAATGTTTGTTAAATAGCTCATAAGGCTTATTGTTCTATGCAACTCACATTGTGTTGCACCTGGTTAGATCTTCCGGAATCTTGCCACTGTCATATATGCTGTTTAGGGGTTCAGTTGTCATTTCAATACCTAGTTCTTCCAGAGCGACAATCACTTCGACCTCTATGTTATCTGGCCCTGTGGCTTTCCCGTATTTCATTTTCCTAATGGCGTCCTTCACTTCTTTCAAAATTGGTGGTCTTTGTTGGTTTACCATGATCTTTCTTGGGAGTTTACAGCAGTGGTTTCCCGTTGCCCACTGCCGGTTTGTGTACGGTTTACTCCCCTAGCCTTTGCTAAAAAGCTTACCCACAAGGCAGTGGGGGTCTGTGGGTGGCCGTTGACCTTCCTGGGTTCATTCGCCCTTTGACAAGTCTTGTTTTTCATTCTTGCAGGGTTCCACTACCCTCCTCATCAAGTGAACTTGATGGGTGAGCCGGTTTAGTCGCCGACCACTCGACGGATGCAGTTTAACGTCATACCCAGGACCACTTGAACTCACCATGTCTTTATTTCATTTTCACATTTTCCTCCATAACTGGGCGCATATTTGGTTCCATATTAACTTGTCGGATTCCTCCGGCCTGGTGGCACATCCTTGCCCCATCCCGTCTGTATCTCGCGACAATCATCCTGGGGGGAGGCACGCAGAGTTTCTTCCGCTCGCAATCGGAGGGTAATCATTTACATGAGATATTTCCTGTCATGCTGCAGGTCTCCCTGGACAGCAGCGTTGCCTTCAAGGTAGATCGGCTATCTCATTGCCTTTAACACCAGCATCACCAGGGCAGTATATCCTGTGAGAATATCTTGAAGCGGGGAGAGGAGGACTCATGGGGATGTCCGGTGTGCCAGGATCGTGGTTCCTGTCATCAAAACAAATGAAATCTCTATAGCTGATCGCGATATATAGTATTATGCTATTGGAAATTATATCATGTAATGCGATTTGTCCTTACCATTTGCCGAAATGCACAAGGCGAAAGCCACCTTAAATTTTGTTCACATAGAATTCTAGATCTGTACTCGAAGGTGAATCACTGGTGGGATTACAGTCATTCAAGGACCGAAGGATAATTTACTCATCCAATGAGTGAAGGATAACAAAATTTAATACACGCCACTGGCCCTTATTATACACGTCATTTTGAGGTGGTCAGGGTCATCTGCTGAGATGGGGCTATATCCATAGTTATATTTGTATGCCCATCAGCAACAACTATACAAAGTTTGTTGCCTTTACCACCAAAAAACATAATTTTTGCCCTAAATGACTCTACTATAATTGATCGCGGTATCTATACTATATATATTAATTTGTGGACTTGAGATTTGTCGTTGCAAAAGGCTTCTGAACCACTCAACACTCAGACTTCAAATTTTATGTGGTGCATCAGAATGGATGTAAGGGTGCACAGTTTTAAATAGAAGTCTCAAGTCAGTGTAGTTTTTTTTATTGGAAATTTATTGTTTCCCCAATTTTCACTAGGCTCACTGACATGCTGTAGGTTTTTTTGGCATCATCGCTTCCTGAACACTTTCCTTGCGCACCACTGCACACTGTGTACTGTCCTATCGCTGAGTTTTGGAGATGACCCTACGCATCTCGGCTTTTGTTCTTATTCTTTTCGGTCTGAAGTGGTGTCCTTTGTTGTTGCATCTCTCTTATAAGCTATCTATGCAGCATTAATGCCTTTCTTAGTTCACAGGTGTCTTAAGTTTACCCCCCCCTCCCAAAAAAAAAAACAACAACAACAAAAAACAACAACACCAAAAACTACACAAACCTGTTCATCGAACAGGTACTCAGCTAGTAGGGTATAACGCTATTGGAAATTATATCAGGTAATGCGACTTGTCGTTACAATTTGCTGAAAAGCACAAGACGAAAGCCACCTTAACGTTTGTTCATAGAATCCTAGATTTACGTACAGCACCACTAGGACTCCAGTCATTCAAAGACCGTAGGATATTCTGACCGTCCCATGAGTGAAGACTGGCAAAATACCAGTGACCTATATTATACACATAACTGCTACATATATAATAGGAAAAGGAGTTGGACGCGGCATGGACTAAAATAATATGAATCCAACACCCCCATCAAATTGCCCTTCGTGTCCCACTACAATGGGAAGAAGTGCTCCTGGAAAATGAGGCGAGGGTGACAGGGAGAGTGAGAAGGTACGAGAATGTTATACTATTCTTTTTAAAATTGAACTACCAAGGTGGGAAAATGGTGGTGTGGCCCATAGTGGTAAGAAACTCCTCAGGTGGAGCGAGGCAGATAAGATCTTCAGAGAAAGAGTGGATTCTTTCATTAGATGTTTCGGCCTTCAACTTCCTGACATCTTCTAGAACCCCCGGCCACACCGAGTTCATGACTTCCTGACATCTTCTAGAACCCCCGGCCACACCGAGTTCATGACTTCCTGACATCTTCTAGAACCCCCGGCCACACCGAGTTCATGACTTCCTGACATCTTCTAGAACCCCCGGCCACACCGAGTTCATGACTTCCTGACATCTTCTAGAACCCCCGGCCACACCGAGTTCATGACTTCTTGACATCTTCTAGAACCCCCGGCCACACCGAGTTCATGACTTCCTGACATCTTCTAGAACCCCCGGCCACACCGAGTTCATGACTTCCTGACATCTTCTAGAACCCCCGGCCACACCGAGTTCATGACTTCCTGACATCTTCTAGAACCCCCGGCCACACCGAGTTCTTGACTCTCGGGCTTCGTCACCCACTTTTTTTTTCTCGTTGCCAAGCTCTTTTTTGGGTTTGAACCGGTATCGCTGGTTTCTGATGCAGATGTCGTATCCGTTCTGCCAATACTGCCACTGGTTATATGGTATAATTTTAGGCTGTATGAAGTTAGTGTTCATTTCTTGCACACCAAATCCAGCAGGAAGCATTTTCCGCTGTTGTTGCTATTTTCTTAAAGGTACTTCTACTTTTCCGGCCACTCAGATTGCGTTTCTTCAGAAGAGAGTACATTGTTGAACAGACAAATCCCTTTGCTCCCGCTTCCACCGCGAATGTACTTGTCTTCATCCCGGCATCTCTCAGAAGATCCTGGCATTTGGCCACTTTGTATTCGTTCTGCTCCTCCATGTTTGTCTCACATGGGACCGTTAGTCGATTGGGACGTATGTTTGAGCTTCCTTCGAGCTGAGTACTATGTCTGGTCTCATACCGGAGATCCTTACCAGCTCAGGATAGTCGTTCCATCCTTCCAAGTCTGCTGCCACTTTCTAGTCACTGGCTTCGTCCAGAAACCCGCATGCAGGAGAATTGCAAAGTATGTTAGTGCGGGTATTGCTGGACGCTTGGACGAATGTCTCTGTCCATGGTTTGCTAGACGCCTGTTCTGCCTTTTCTGTTTCTGGTACAATGGTCGTTGCCATAATTTCAAGGACACGATTGTACCGCCAGGTGTATCTTCCACAAGCTAACGCGACCTTGCACCCAGAAAGAATAGGTTGTAATATCTGTTTCCCACCACATAGCGGACATTCACCGTTGGTCTCTTTGCTCCATTGAGTGAGGTTTGTCCTTGCGGGAAGGACATTATGTGCAGCACGAATACCGACAGCTAGCTTCGTAGGTGCCATGTGCCAGGTGTTGTTCCACGAATATGCTCTTCCCATGATTTCCTTTATTTGCAGTGAGCGTTCTGCTGCTTTGACTTCTTCTGTCACTTTCCACTTTCGGTCTGTTTTCAGCTCAGGTTCTATACTTTTTTTTACTGCTTCATCTTGTGAACCCTTGAACATTCGATGAAGGCGGGCGTTTCCTACTTTCTATTTTTCATTTGTGGATTTAAGTGATAGTACTAGCTTTGCTTGTTTGCATGCAAGTGCGACATTGGTTAAGCATGAAGGGAATCCGAGCCATTTTCTTGTGTAGCGGCTTATCTTTGCTTATAGCCCCTCCACAGTTAATCTCTTAGACCAGCAGTGGCCATGGGAGTTCTGGGATAAGCATGAACTGGAGAATTTATAGCCTGAACTTTCTTAGGAGTCCACACTTGTCGATTTTCCTCTGACCGTCTGCCATCTGTTTCTGCACTTCACCTCTATGTTTTGTGTCCTTCAAGGAAGCTTCGAACTATCGCCCGAGACTCTTCATCGTTTGCTCTGAGACTGTTGGTATCGTCTTGTTGCCCATCTGAAATTGTATGGGGTCGTCCACTTTCCCTATTTTTAGGGAAAGGCTTCTTGACTTCAATGGTTTGAAAGGTATCTTACACCAGGAGACTAATTCATCCAGTCTTTGAAGCATCCGTCTAGCATCTTTTTGCGAGGCAGCCAGGATTGTTGTATCACCCACGAATGCTTTCAGCGGTGCCATTAGAACGCCTTCTTCATGCTTGCATGTCCCAGGCACGTTGGGACTCCTCCCTTCTGGACGGATGTTCCATTAGGTACGCGGTTAGTCGGTTGGCTATCACTGCGGAGAATATTTTGCCTCCGACATTCAGCAGAGAGACTGACCGAAACTGTCCTATCTCCTTTGAGTTCTTCTCTTTTGGTTTGTAGACCCTATCAGCCTTGTTCCACTGATCGCTAATCTTTGCTTCGTTCCAGTGTTGGACCAGTACCTTGTGGAGTAATTTGAGCACCTTAGGACAGTCTTGTACACTAGGTATGATCGTGGATTCTCAAAGAGACTTCTTGCATATTGGAAGGGATTGTGGAAGAATCTTTAGCGGTTCTGACGAGCTCTTAGCTTTCTCTTTCTCACTCGTTCTGCTTAACCCAATGCACTGTGTCTAGATTTTAGGTGGTCCCAGGTTTCTTTAAAACCTACCACCTCAAATTCTGTCAAGTTTTTTCACTTGTTTGCGTAACTATTTCTTGTGCATTCTAAGTACTTCCATTTCTTGTTGTCTGCGGTTTTTCCGAGGTCGTGGCGTTGGGATGTTACTTTTAATTCGAACGTTTCTTTGCAGTGGAAATAGACGATATCCGTCAAGACTTCCACGCGGCTTTCCTGATTTTAATATCTTCAGGTTTTTCCGAATAACAACTGCTAGTTTGCCATCTAGTCCTTCTCAGTCATTGGACCTGGCTGGAGGGAAAAGTATCCGTGGACGCTTCTCGTCTAGAGCTTTGAGAAGCTGCTCGTCAGACGACTCAATGCCATTGGCACTGTAGTTTGCCGCCTGGCACCTGTGTTCTGACGGCTTACCTGACAAGAGTCTCTGACATAGCACATCGCATTTTTGTCCTTTGGATCTTCATTCCGCTCTCAGTGACGCAGTAACGCCACAGATACATGGATGCCCCGTGGGATCAGGCAAACTCGTAGTCCGTTCGGAAGCGCCAGTTGATTCCGCGTGGACACCTGGAGGCATTTACTTTTGTTTGTACTAGCAGCTTGAGGACAGCTGTTGCTAGTCCCTGTATTCAGGCAAAGCCTTTCCAAGTATCAGCCAGTTTTTCCTGAGTGTCCTTCGGTCTTTCCCTAACGTCAGAGGGCGTGGCCCATGTCAGTGGTGAGAAACTCCTCAGGTGGAGCGAGGCAGATGATGATCTTCAGAGGAAGAGTGGATTCTTTCATCAGTTATTTCGCTCTTTAACTTCCTGATATCTTCTAGAACCCCGGCTACAACGAGTTCATGTCTCTCAGTGTTCGCCGTCCACCGTTCTTTTTTTTTGTTTTTGTTGCTGTTGTTGATAAGAAAGATAGTCTCAAGAGGGCAGAGGGAAATGGAAATACTGAAATCATTAAAACCAGGTTGCAATTCCCTGTATGTCTAGAACACGATCTCACAACTCTTAATTCTGTGAAGGCTGCCGCAACTTATTTGGATACCTTTGCCCAAGCAGTCAAAGTGGTGCCGAGAACTTATTCTGTATAAAGTAGTCCTACAGTTTGTAATGAAATGATTATTACAAGCCGACATGTGGAGTATCACTGTACCTAGTTTAGTTTATTCCCCGGCATTCGTTCAAAACACTTATATACACAAATAAAGGGGAAAATTGGTGTGTATTTGGAGGTAATCAGGGTCAACAGGTGAGCTACTTCTATATCCCTAATTATTTATATGCCCGTCTACTATATCTGTGCAAAGTTTGTTCCTTTTACTTCTAAATGCACAACATAATTCCATATTATTCAGGGACTTTTCTAGAATGTTCTAGATTACCCGGGGATATTCTGAAATACCTCGGGGGATAGATTTTGAGGGGATAATCTGGCATGCCACATCGGACAGCAAGTGCTATAAACTACACTAAGATCAGTAGTCAAATCGATTTGAGCGTTGTTAACGCCTGCGCTCATCCTACCAATGTGTCATAGCAGTCATTAATTGGCTTTTTTAAATCGCTCACACCTGTTCCTTGTTAAAATTTCTTATATCTACATCATGACTGAACCATATTTTCTTTATCTATACCTGTTGTGTTGTGAAGACAGAATTCATAGACGTAAATTTGTCCATAGACAGATTCATATTTATAGTAATTAAGAACTGAGGATTAGCAGTGGAAGATATTAGGTGTTTCAACCTTCACTGGCTGTTGTGTGCTGCTGATCAATAAAGTTTTTGTTATCTTACCTTATCTTATCTATTCTTATCTCATCTGATAACTTATCTGATCTCACCTCATCTCACCTGATCACAGTGGCTTATCACATTTTCTCTTATCTTCTTCCCTGTGTCGTCTATCTAATCTGATCTCATCTGATGTATTATGCTATATGATCTTATGTTATATAATTATCATCTCACCTCATCTTATCGTTTATCGGTCTCGCCTTTTCTCACCCCATTCCTCAGACTGGGTAAGCCAAGTTCAATTCAGTGCAGGCTGGTGGTTCACCTATGGCGGGACTGCCGTCAACTTGAATGGTGTTCGGGGTGATATCATCTGGTGGGAAATTGGACCAAGTTACCATATCACATTCTCAGCCACCGACATGAAGTTCAGAAACAGAAACTAGAGCATATTATAATGATTTCGCAGCATTTGTGTTAAAGTTTAGTTCGTACATGCAGTTGGTTACAAAAGAATTCACCTAAACATGATAATTGTCACTCCCCTTCTCTCTTTTTCTCTTTCACTCCGCTCTTTCTCCCCTCCCTCACTCTCTCTCTCTCTCCCTCCTTCTCTCCCCCCT
Organism: Onchidella celtica; assembly: GCA_963931925.1. Classification (NCBI taxonomy): domain Eukaryota; kingdom Metazoa; phylum Mollusca; class Gastropoda; order Systellommatophora; family Onchidiidae; genus Onchidella; species Onchidella celtica. Next base: position 44,951,238 of record OZ007582.1, read on the forward strand.
CTCCACCTCTCTGTATATGTGTACAAAAGTAAGCAAGATTAGAATCAAGAACACATAATTTCTCCATTATGTAAAAATGAAAGAAAATGTCCTTGGGTGATTCCAGCGACAAATATTGTGATTAGATAGAAGAATAAAATAGATATAAGTGTGACAAATGTTTATATTATTTGTTTGATGATTGAGGAATGTCTGTGTACCTCTTTTTGATCACATCATAACAGTTACATGAACTGACAATTATCTCTTGAAAGCATCCAGAATGCAGTCGGTGTTGCCGTATTGTCCCAGTCTATTGAATACACACAGACAACTGACAACAACTAACTGTTGGCAATTGAAAGTTAAGTCAGTCTGTTTTCCAATGCTGACGTTACAAATTCTCAGAAAAATGTTTGTTTCTTTAATATCAGCAGTAACAAAGTGTATGACTGTTAAAGCTAAGCTCATCTGAAGAGAAGAAACATTCAAACAGTGAATCTCTCTCTCTCTTTTTTTTTTTATTCTTTGAAGAAAATTCAATTTATTAAGCAAGATTACATAGCAATTAAATATAAAAAAAGAAATCAAAATTGAAAGTTGTACAGAAATCAAGATTTCATGTAAAAAAAAAATACCTACAATAATTTACGAAAACTGCATTATAATTTTTACTCAATTTAATTATTTTGAAATATTTTCATTTTCCCCAGTGTCCTTTTCAGACACACAAAATACAATATATATTTAAAAACTTGACCTCACTGAACCTGCAGTTCTTCGAAAATTAACAAAATTCTTAGTTCTTGTTTTTTCAATGTAACAGTTGAGGTAAACGGCAGTACGTTATGAATAGGAACAGTTAGGTGATATGAACTGCTTCCCTTTACAAAACGTAACTGTTACAACTGATGTTAGAAAAAAAACCCCAAAAACACGGGATCCGTCGAACACTGAATACTAAAGTTTAATAATAATATATGATGAGAGGAGTGATATCTCACAACGCTACTTACACCTAGGAGGAAGGCATGTGAATCTAAGCACACGAGGCTCATACAAATGCTAAACACTCACCACCTTCACACTCTCATGGCTCTTACATTTATATACATTCACACAGAAAATTCCCGAACCGGCTTCACCCCCGAGCTAGCCCGAGTTCGATCTGGTACGTTCGGTGTACCCAAGAAACATCCAACCACACAACAACACGCCATCGGGTGACACCATCTCAAGGCCAACCTTGCGTAAACATTTCCCTCCCGGATACTATGGAACGTTGTGGAATGTATCGAAAATATCAAAACAGGTCAGACCTAGGTCGACACACCGCTAGACATCAAAGGGAAAAATTCATTATGGAGAGGGGCGAGGAAGGGACGCCGAGCGCTGGCGAACAATCAAGGGGGAGGGGGGACGAGGGAGGTGTAGAATAGACGAACCGAGCTCGGCTATAGTCGGGCAGAAGGGGTAAAATCAACAACGAGCTTCTCATCAAAGATGACTCACCCTCATACCTCAAAGTTACATTTCACCAATGACTGACATGGAAAGCCCATCTGGAAAAGACCCAAACCAAAGCGCTGCAGCGGATTGCTCTCTTTAAAAAGTTAGCAGGTAAAGACTAGGGTGCAATGTCACAAATCCCAGACTGGGAAATGTAATAATTATGACAGGACAACAATCACGAACGAACAAGTATAACACTTAACAGAACAACCAAACAGACTCACACATTTATTATACATAAAAATAAAGATATACGTGCATTACATTATTCCATTCAACTACAATCTAATGGTCAGCATTCCCGACATTCATTCCTCTACGGGTCCACAACCCGATAATACTTTCTAAAATATGCTCTGGCCTCAGCCTCACATCTATATATGTACTACTTGCGGGCCTCTCTTATTGGCTCCTGCTCAACCTAATCTCCGTAGCTCAATCTCCCCTCGAGGTCTTAATAGCACATTAATATTTCAATAGCACATTCTATTCTCAATGGCACATTAACATCTTAATAGCACAAGGACAATAACAACGTCCTTGTCTGTCTGTGGCCAGACTGCCACGACTCATGTGCTCCCGCTGTCCTGCGCGACAGCTTCACTCAGGCAGGCCTGTGGGTAGCCCTCGGCCCAACCCCGGCACAAGTCCGCTCACCGCGGGTGGCTTCTCTGCCCAACCCCGGCACCTATAAGAATAACATTACATCTGTAATACCCCATACAATTACTATCCACTTCACCACTCATTACGAACCATCAAGCGTACTCACAATAGTCCACATTTCACTCACCACACATCTTACGGTAACACACCTCCACCGTGTTACACCGTACTCAGACTCGCTACGAATCCATGATCCTAACTTACATCTATCGCTCATTGCGCACATCTCTATACACAGTAATCAATAACTTTCACAGTCCTCACATATAACTTATTCACATCATGGTCATAGGAGAACATAGTACATCAATCATCATCATTATCAATCATAGTTCAACCTACCAGTCATCACTGGAAAACACACAACAATCTCCCGACTGCTCTGATCTCACGTCTGTCCCCTTGGACTTCTTAACTTGCAGTGTCTTTTCACGACACAAGATTTACCTCATCGCCTTCACTTTACTCACATCTTGCACGCTTCCACGCTAACTAACAGAAGTCAATACAGGTGAGCAGCCTCACTATCCCGTGAGTCAATCCTACACTTCCATGCCCCCGTAATCCTTGAATCTCGCTCACTCCACTCGTGACATGCAACACAAAACATACTCAAGAAAACCTACACCGGATAGTACATACGTCCGGTTCTGGGGTATGGTATCTCAGCGTGGGGAGTAGCGGCAAAGAGCAATTTCCAGAGAGTGGAACACATCCAAAATCAGAACCTTCGAATAATCACTGGGGGAATGAAATCCATAACTATCGTAGAGATGGAGAGCACCACTGGTTTGCAACCACTTGAGGACAGGAAAAATGGAAAACTAACCACACAGCTCACAAAGTTTCAAAATCTTCGAAACCACACGATGAATGATAGAGTAAAGAAACCAACAAAATGCAGACAAAAGAGATACAGCTTTTTAAACTCAGCTAGACAGCAGTTAAATAACCTTAGAATCCCACCCGTAGACGAAGACGGGGACCTTACAGAGATTGACTGCTGCCTTCCATGGGAAAGACAACACTTTCCCCTAATCAAAGACACTATTTATGGCATCACCTCCAAGACCAATCAGTTCCCGGCAGAGGTGCAATCACTCACCGAGGAAATGCTGGACAGCTCCTATCTACAAAACAACTGGATCCGGGTGTTCACAGGCGAGTCAGCAGAAGAAGCCGTAAGAGATGGAGAAGGTGGTGTACATATCCAATGGTCTAATGGGGAAGAATCAGAACTATCAGTACCCACAGGGAAATATTCTACTAACTACAGAGCAGAAACAGAAGCCATACTAGAGGCTGCGCTAAACTTACAAAACCGAGACATCTACAACAAAAAAAAAATAGTTATTCTCACAGATGCTAGGTCTGTCCTGCAGGCCCTTCAAAGTTCACATGATTACCATCAAAACAAACTCACCTCTGCCTTAGTGCAGTTGTGTCACACAGGAAGAAACGTGGTTCTCCAGTGGATCCCTGGCCACTGTAACATCATCGGAAACGATAGGGCAGACACTCTGGCAAAAAATGGTGCCCTCAAGTCAGAGAAAACGTAACATTTTCAGAAGCCAAAAGTCACATTAAGGCAGCCTTGAAATCCAAGTGGAAACAAAGTCACCCAAGCCATGTAACAGATGGTCCAATACACTAGCTCAGCAGCAAGGAGCAAACTGTAATCTTTTGGCTAAGAACTGGACATAATAGACTCCGGCAGCATCTTTACAATAAATTCAGGGTTGGAGAAACTGAGACATGCTCATGTGGAAATTCCCCAGAGAATACAGAACGTATCCTCCAACAAGGCCCCCTATACAGACAGCAGAGGGAAGATAGCTGGCCCCGAGGTGCGGCACACACTACACACTAAGCTATATGGGACAGCAGAGGATCTCAGGGGCACAGCGTCCTTCATAAAGGCTACCGGCCTCCTAATATAAACAACCTGACACAAACAACGCAGAGGAAGAAGAAAGAAGAAGAGGGCCGACGAGGGGAGGGAGAGGGCAGACGAGGGGAGAGAGAGGGCAGACGAGGGGAGAGAGAGGGCAGACGAGGGGAGAGAGAGGGCCAACAGACGCTACAGTCCAATTCCACTATTTGCACTGGAGAAATTCAACGGTAAACGTTTGCGGCTTTAGTTATTATGATCAGGAGTAGGAATAGAAAGGAACAGTGAAACAGCTTGACAAGTGCCACAACGCATTTTAAACAAATGTGCATTTGTTATACCTCTTCTACATTCTAAACGATCTCCAGTGTTTTTTTTTTCTTCCCAGAAAATAGAGATAGAACAAACAAGAACTGCACGGTGTAACGATAAAATAAATTTTTAAAAAAAAGGGCAAGACTATCTACATCTCAACGTTGGCCAGGAAAATACCAAGAAACACCTTGTGTGTGCTCAATTCTGACCTAGTACTGGCGTTGTAATATCAGACTTTACGGCTCCTGGCACAATTCTGTCTGGTCTCGGTTTAGTGTGAGATGTGATCTACGGAGTTAAACAGGACCTCACACACTGGTAAAACCCGAGACAAGTCTGTCCCAGTGGTTCGTGCACTTGGAAATTGCCGTGAGTCAGATGACGAAAAGCGAGATCTCGTGTACTGAGTCAAATCAGTCTTAATTCAATGTGCCACCAGCCTTCAGTTTAAAGAATGAAAGTGCCAAACTTTAAATAAATGGCAGGAAAAAACAGAGAACGTTTCCATTGTTTTATCTGATGAGAATCAGCAGTACCATTAATACACGAATATAAACATACTAAGAAGAATTTCCAGTTGGAGACGCCCCTACAAAACTAGGCTCCTTCTCTACAACAATTACATCAAGGCTATAGATTACTATCTGGAGAGGAGCTGTACCATACTGGAAACGATTTTGCTTCAAACCTTGCTGCTGGGGCCTCACATATTTGGGGGGGGGGGGGGGGGTGGAGTTTTTTCGACCAAATAGAGCCTCGGAATCCCCGTACAGAATTCAATGCCCAGCCATGAAAATTATTTCCTAAATCTACAGTGAACTCAGTGAGGCCAAACTAAATAATGCATTAAAAAATCACTCCCCTACATTTGCAGCCTACCAAAAAAGTGGGATAGATGTTACGAGGTGGGTCCTCGAGTGTTACGAGTTCAAGGAAGGGTGTTACAGATGGGGATTACTAAATTATAAATTTAGGTGTTCGACTGCATTTAAATCGAGAGGTTTTAGAAATTACTCTGCCATACCATGCCACATACACTAATAACAATTTCGAGTACGTTATATCAAGGACCTTGTAGGGCCACAAATTTATTACTTAAAATTCCTAACAATTTCGTCTATCTTTTACATATTAAAAAGACAACATCAGCAGCATCAAATGAAAATACTAAAATACATAACTAGAAGTCTCCTCTAGATTCTTAACAGATTAGAAACTCTATATCATTCTGACTCATTCACAGTTTACTTAGTAATCATTTATCTTCAGAAATATGATCTGCCTACTATCTCACAAATAATATTCTTATGTCTCAGACGACAATGTTAACTCAGTTAATTACTTATAAAGGATCAAACCGTCAAGACACACTGACGTAGTTAAAATAGATCTAGATCTGCTCTAGGATGGGCTGGCAATCCCCAGCCTCATCCAGACACATCAATTACAATTTACAAATGTGTATATCAGTCACTCTTTCTAGATCTTAATTGCAAGTAAAACTTTATGGTCTTGCATCCCTTTGGTCGCACTTCTACTGGAAAATTAGGGTCAGATTCACATCATCTCGAATCATGGTGACAACACTTACGATTGGTTCCCTGAAACGATTTCAGGGAACTGGAGAAAATAGCTGTGGAATATTTCATTGTCTATCCAGGACATAGACATGACGTTAACAGTCTGTTGGTTCTCTCTGGCTGAACCTCTAGCCGACCACCCTCGTAGCTGGAAATTCTACATGGAAGTGAGGTAGCATAAACATGTCACCGCTTATCTTCTGCTGCAAATCCACGTGACTGCTCAAATTTGATTGGTGCATCCACTTCGAGCTCCGCTCGCAGCGCCAATAGATTCTATTAATAGTAACAGACAAAGTAACTCAACTATGTCAAAACCGTTCGCAAAGTCTCTACACCCTAAACGTTTTATGTACGAATTTATTCACTCCTTATTCGCCCCGTCTTTCCCTGTTAAAGTACACCCAAACCACGGGGTCGAAAACTGCATCGTCACTGTTAATTTATCCATTCGTTCTATCTTGCCCCACCTTCTTTCCATCTCTAAGAAAAGCATTACAAAAACAAACCGTCCACGGGAACAGTTCAAGGACGTTTGCACTGGCCAAAATCAATGATGGCATGAAATAAACAAAACGTGACCCAGCACGGTAATTCAAGTTCTAACCCTGACATATCCCCCACCCCAGTGAAAATTTTAAATAAAATTTACACGATAGGATCCAAGAAATCCCAAAGTTATTGTGGTCGGGGCTTAAGTAGTACTGTAGAAAGATGAGCCTTAAGCTTGAGAAGAAAAATCTAACTAAGAACGTGCATATTGGATGGACAAAGAGCATACAATTATTGATGCCACGTTCTATAGAATTTATTCTATTTAAACATTCTTACTGCACACAATCCAAATTCCCAGAAACATCTATAATAATAATGAGTATATCACTGTATACTGCTGGGTTAAAGTATAACTATTATCAAATAATGAAGCCTTACTGAAGGAATAGGCTTATAATTATATAGTCAACACACACAATTGCTGCTTATATACACATTCACACACAATATATTGTTAATTAAAATACTGTGGTATCCAATGGCAGCAGTAGCTCTGGTAGCTTGGTTTGCCATGTCTTCATCTCATTGACCCGCTGACAAGGGCGTCAGGTTTGCCAGAAGTTCAGGTCACAGTCAGGAATGACGCTGGTGGAAAGAGGATATTCACAAAAAAAGGATTGTAAAACTGGTTCATAAAGTAATGAACAAGATAAATGTGAATCCATCCACCGTCTAGAATTGAGGGGGACAAGCACTATCCAACCCCAATACAAGACACAACACTCTTTAATAGGAATTTAAATGAGACGTGACAAAATATCAGCTTGGGAATTGTGACCGCCCGGGATAGACCGGATAACAAACCGGTATTCCTGGAGTGCAAGACTCCACCTCGTTAATCGAGCATTTTTAGCCCTGTTAGTCTTTAAGAATAACAACGGACGATGGTCCGTTTCAATTATAAACTCGGACATAAGTAGATATCGCGAAAATGCGTTTACAGCAAAAATGATAGCGAGGCACTCTCGCTCGATAATTGCATAGCGGCATTCCCTATCCAGCAACTTGCGGCTGGCGTATAGACATGGCCGCAAGGTATCGTCTCGTTCCTGTAATAACACAGCTCCCAGTCCCTTGTCCGACGCATCAGTGCGGACAATAAATATTTGGTTTATATCTGGTAGTATGAGAATGGGGGAGGTGGAAAACAATTGTTGAACGGTACGAAGTGTATCAGCACATTCGGTTGTCCATTTCACTTTATTAGGAAAATTCTTTCTTGTGAGGTCCGATAACGGAGCTGTAAGCGAAGAAAAATTTGGAATGAATTTCCTATAATAGTTTAGAAAGCCCAATAAACTACGAACTTCTTTCTTAGTTCGAGGAGGTTGGAGCTTTAAGATGGTAGTTATCTTCTTGTCATCTGGAGTCTGAACGCCGTGGGCAATTGTATGGCCCAGAAAATTAATTTCATTATATCCTAAAAACACCTTACTGGGTTTTGCCGTAAGGCCAGCTCGACGAAGAGCAATAAAAACTTGTCGTAGGGCTGCGAGGTGGCCCGACCAATCGGTTTCATAAATACAAATGTCGTCAAAATACGACAATACGGAATTCATACCCTGGAGTAATATTGTCATCATACGGGCGAAAGTAGCAGGGGCTGTAACTAACCCGAAAGGCATATAGCGCCACTGCATAAGACCCAACGGAGTCTGAAAAGCGGTATATTGCTTGCTATTCTCATCAAGCGGAATTTGCCAATAGCCTTTGGAAAGATCAATTTTAGAAAAAATCGTTGCCCTCGCTAACTGAGCAAAAAGATTCTCCTGGTTGGGAATCGGTTCAGCGTCATATATCGTAACCTCATTAAGTTTACGATAATCAATACAAAAACGCACGGTATCATCTTTTTTTTTCACTAAGACGATGGGTGAGTTATATGGGCTCGTCGATCGCTCTATCACTCCCAGGTGAAACATGTTACGTACCTCGGTTATTATAGTCTCCTGTGCGTGCAGCGGACGCGGATATGGTTTAACAAAGACGGGTATATCCGTCTTTAATCTTATAACATGCTGTACCAAAGAAGTATTACCTGGTAGATCAGTAAAGACTGTAGTAAACTCGTTAAGCAAATCTCTTAAATCTTGTCTTTGCGATTCAGATAAATCTGGATTTATATTCACATCCGAAGTGTTTTCAGAAGATCGAAGTGCGGGGATTGAATTCTCTATCTTAATAGGATCATCATCGTCAACTGAAACCAAGGCCGCATTGGCCTGTGCAACCACATTTCGGTGATTATTCTGTCGATTATCATCGTCGGACAGGTACTGCTTTAACATATTTATATGGAAGACTTTGTCCTGTCCTCGAATCTTGATAAGATAATTTACTCGAGAAAGTCTCTTTAGAACTTTAAAAGGTCCCTTCCATGTAAGAAGGAGTTTATTTTTCGTTTCCGGAAGGAGAACAAGAGTTTGGTCTCCGACGGCCAAGGTTCGCAATCGGCTACCTTGATCACGATATTGTTTATAAAGACTCGCATGCGCAGCTGAAGATTTTTGTGCGAGCTGACATGCGTTAAGTATTCGCTGGCGCAAGTCTACAACGTATTGATATGCAGACCGCGTATCGTTGTCGTCGGTGTCTGATCCGGCGAATAAATCATGGAGTATGGCCATTGGACCACGCGGCTTACGACCATACAATAATTCGAAGGGAGAAAAACCCGTCGATGCGTTCGGTAGTTCTCGGTATGCAAAAAGAATAGCGGGGAGTTGTCGATCCCAATCACTTGGTTTGTCGGCGGAAACTCGCGCAAGCATACTTTTCATGGTAGCATTCCAACGTTCACAGCAGCCATTAGACTGTGGGTGATATGGAGATGTCAATCTTTGTTTAATCCCGATCAACTCCAAGACTTTCTTAAAAAGCTCAGAGGTAAACTGTGGACCTCTGTCCGATAAAATTTCAACTGGAAACCCAAGACGCGAAAAAACAGTAATAAGAGCTTCAGCGATATGATCAGCTGAAATGTCTTTTAGCGGAATGGCCTCTGGCCAACGGGTTGCGTAGTCAATGACAGAAAGTATAAAACGATGTCCTCTGTCTGACTTGTGTAGGGGACCAACTATATCTACGGCAACGCGCTCAAATGGTCTGGAAACCATTGGCATCTCCTGCAGAGGAGCTCGCGATGCTCTTCCTTTAGGAGTACGTCTCTGACATACGTCACATGTTGATACGAATCGGTTTACATCTGCGTAAATACTGGGCCAAAAAAATTGCGATAGTATTCGAGACTTAGTTCTGGCCTTTCCCTGGTGACCCGCCAAGGAAGTGTCATGCGCGAGACGAATAATGTCGCGACGAAAAGATCTCGGTACTACAAGTTGCATAACGGTCTCTCGCTTATTCCGAAAATTACGATATAATAAGTCGTCTTTCATAAGAAACTTAGAGGTATCCGGTGCGGTAGGATCAACCTTAGCAAACAAATGTTTCAATGTGGGATCTGAATGTTGCTCATCATGAAATGCACTAGACGTTATGTTCACTTCAATAGTAGGATTACTCAATGGACTGTCTGCTCGTCGACTCGATTGTAGGCGTGTTGTCGCACAAGCAATAATCTCATCCTCAGTCCAAATTTCCAAGTTACCGATAGGAAACTTATTTACTTGAGGTACATTCCCTATGATTATATCAGCCACCGGATTAGGCAGTACACATGCAGTAACAATACCTGTGAGAAAAGGTGTATCAATATAAACTTCTGCAAGACGGAATCGCTCTACAGATCCGCCAAAAGTAATACAAGTTACCTCCTTGTCCAAAAATTGTGTTGGACGGACTAGTGACTGTCGAACGCCGATAGTCGTGCATCCGGAGTCACGTAGAACAGAAGCGCGAATAGCGTTCACGCGGCCCTGGTAAAATGTTAATTCACCCAGTTCATGTAGGGCGGACATGACTGGAATAGTCTTTGATTGTCATGAAGATTCAGAATGACCGTCAGTCTCATAAGGTGTAGATTTAACCGAGCAGGCATTTGCGGATTCCACTTTCGCGTTACAAAATCTCTGTATGTGGCCTACCCTATTACACTTATAACATATAGTACGATTACGATCGTTTCCACGATAGGGAAGACTCTGCGGTCTATTATAATTATGATTATCATCAAAATGCACTCGTCGCGGCGGTCCCTGAGGCCGGTTATATTGTTGGCCTGGATAGTAGCCACGATAATACGGGCGAGGCTCGTAAAAAGAATAACTCTGGTATCCTCGACGCGGGGATACATTACCTCGATTCGGAAAATCTCTCTGTCTACAAAAAGGCGGCTCTGATTGAGAGCGTGGATTTGGGGCCTGACGACGAGTCGGCCTTGAACGATCGTGTCCGGTTGGCGCTCCTTTGGCTACGTTGGCATAACACGGTGTTGCAGTTGAAGGCTTTGCCAAAGGACGATTTGGGTGGGCGGACGCGTATCGTTCCGCGCACGATGTGATTTCTTCAGAGGATGTCGGTGCCCTCTCTTTAAGGTGGGCAACTAAATCGGAATGACATGCCGTATAGATTTGGTCCTTCAAGACCAAATCGTAAAGTTGGGAATAATTTCCGGTAGTTACGTTCGCGAGCTCAATCCAGCGATCTAAATAATGTTTCAATCGATTGACATAAGTTGAGAAATTTTCAGATGGCTCAGGTTTACATGAACGAAATCTTTGATGAAAGCCACCCTCGGTATGCTGGAATCGTTTAAGCAATGCTGTTTTAAGCTTGTCATAATCATTGGCATCTTCTACTTTAAGGCTGTGAAATACCTCTAAAGCCTTACCTGTTAATAAATTGGACAGGCATGAACTGTACATCGCCTGCTGCCATCCGACACATTTAGCGTGTAACTCGAACCGATGTAAATATGCGTCGATCCGGTCGAGTTTTTCATTAAATGGTGGTAGTTTTGGTTTAGTAGCATAAGTGTTGGTGGCAGTGGTGGGTGTTACAAGCGATTGTTGCTCTAACTTTTTCATTGCGAGTTCATGCTGTCTTTCCTTTTCTCTCTCTCTTTCTTTTTCTCGTTCTCTTTCTTCTTTTTCTCTTTCTCTGGCTTCTTTTTCTCTTTCTCTTGCTTCTTTTCGATCCTCGCGCTCTCGGTCTTGTTGTACTTGTCGTTCGCACCACGCGGCGCGTTCTTCCTCTGGTATGCCCAGAACTTTGGCAGATTCAAAATATTTAAGAAAATCAGCCATGATATGTTAAAGTCTGTAAATAGTAAGTATTTACCTACTATTAAGGAATATCGCGGTATCAACTATATTATATGAACAGTTATTGACTGTTAATATTAACTCAGTGTCTTATGTTAGCACTGCTTCGCGAAAAGAACGTTCTATCTCTCTCTCTGAAAATTACAGGCAGTATCACTTAAACTGCAAACACTTTATCTCTCTCTGAAAATTACAGGCAGTATCACTTAAACTGCAAAAACTTTATCTCTCTCTCTCTCTATATATAAATTCTAGTAAGGCAGTGCCGTCTATCCGTTGCTCCCACTGCAATAAAATACTATATATCGCCTTTACTGCGATAAATTAATGTCTTGAGTGATCACTCTCAAAATTTTACGTCTCTCTCAACGCGACGAACCAGTGTCCTCTGTTATCACTGTCAAAAACGAATCGCTCTCTCAGTGCGATGAATCAAAACTATATATCTTTCTCAACACGACAAATTTGAAATATCTCTCTCTTCTCAAAATGCGCACACGCAGTGTCTTCTGTTACCACTGCAAAATTATTCTCTCTAGATCTATCTTCAACGTGAAATTGTCAAGTGAACCAAAAATTATTATATCTCTCTCTCACATATGTCAATACCAGATTACAATTCAACGTGGTTTTAGCACGTGAAACACCTCAGGCATATATTGTAAACATATCAATGTTATTATAGTAGTTTAAAGTTTATAAGGAAGCAAAACATAAATACAAAAAACAGGACGCTATACTGACAAGTAAAACGAACGATAACAGACCCTACAAGTCCTAACTTATATTACAGAAAGTTTGAGAAGAAAACAGGAGAGACATCTTCCTAAAGAAAAGTGAGGAAGGAAAAGAACGCCACAATCTATACGAATAATGGATCCCTAATAGAACTATTCACAGAGAAGCAAATCCCCCCGAGTTATTTTACATAGCCACCAAGGCCTCCAATATCCTTCGTAATGGCAAAGAAGATATGCTAAACTATGATCCCAACCAACCTCCCGCACTTAAACTAAACATATAGTAAATAGTAAAATGGCCTGGAACACACACACAGAGCGGAAAGTACGTCGCCCTCCCCAAGACTGTTAGATAGATGATTCACTTATCTTTGTTTTTGAGGAATTCAGGTGGTAATATCCTCAATCCATAGCTCCAAGCCCAAAACTGTATTTCTGTCTGAGGTAGATCTGGACGGTGAAAGGGTTCCCTCGCCGGTGTCCACGGGTCAATGGGATGTTGAATTCACCATATGAAATTGAAACACAATATTAAATTAGTAGAAATTGTCTAACATCGATAATAAAAAGACCTGAAAAGATAATATTACAAGAGTACAATATTAAATGATGGAATAAAAAAAAATACAATAGGTTTTAAAATAATCTAATAAGTGGCATGGCGTTATTAAAGTTCTTTTAAGGGTCCCTCTCCAGTGTTACGAGGTGGGTCCTCGAGTGTTACGAGTTCAAGGAAGGGTGTTACAGATGGGGATTACTAAATTATAAATTTAGGTGTTCGACTGCATTTAAATCGAGAGGTTTTAGAAATTACTCTGCCATACCATGCCACATACACTAATAACAATTTCGAGTACGTTATATCAAGGACCTTGTAGGGCCACAAATTTATTACTTAAAATTCCTAACAATTTCGTCTATCTTTTACATATTAAAAAGACAACATCAGCAGCATCAAATGAAAATACTAAAATACATAACTAGAAGTCTCCTCTAGATTCTTAACAGATTAGAAACTCTATATCATTCTGACTCATTCACAGTTTACTTAGTAATCATTTATCTTCAGAAATATGATCTGCCTACTATCTCACAAATAATATTCTTATGTCTCAGACGACAATGTTAACTCAGTTAATTACTTATAAAGGATCAAACCGTCAAGACACACTGACGTAGTTAAAATAGATCTAGATCTGCTCTAGGATGGGCTGGCAATCCCCAGCCTCATCCAGACACATCAATTACAATTTACAAATGTGTATATCAGTCACTCTTTCTAGATCTTAATTGCAAGTAAAACTTTATGGTCTTGCATCCCTTTGGTCGCACTTCTACTGGAAAATTAGGGTCAGATTCACATCATCTCGAATCATGGTGACAACACTTACGATTGGTTCCCTGAAACGATTTCAGGGAACTGGAGAAAATAGCTGTGGAATATTTCATTGTCTATCCAGGACATAGACATGACGTTAACAGTCTGTTGGTTCTCTCTGGCTGAACCTCTAGCCGACCACCCTCGTAGCTGGAAATTCTACATGGAAGTGAGGTAGCATAAACATGTCACCGCTTATCTTCTGCTGCAAATCCACGTGACTGCTCAAATTTGATTGGTGCATCCACTTCGAGCTCCGCTCGCAGCGCCAATAGATTCTATTAATAGTAACAGACAAAGTAACTCAACTATGTCAAAACCGTTCGCAAAGTCTCTACACCCTAAACGTTTTATGTACGAATTTATTCACTCCTTATTCGCCCCGTCTTTCCCTGTTAAAGTACACCCAAACTACGGGGTCGAAAACTGCATCGTCACTGTTAATTTATCCATTCGTTCTATCTTGCCCCACCTTCTTTCCATCTCTAAGAAAAGCATTACAAAAACAAACCGTCCACGGGAACAGTTCAAGGACGTTTGCACTGGCCAAAATCAATGATGGCATGAAATAAACAAAACGTGACCCAGCACGGTAATTCAAGTTCTAACCCTGACAATAGACACAGCTAATAATAGAATCATAGAACTAAATAATTATGATAGAACATGCGGACCAACTCGGGGAATGCGGTGTCCGGCTGGACTATCGCTACCCTCTTCCACCTACCTGGTATCACGCGGGACACTGTAGAAGCCAGCCTGACAGATGAAATTAGTAAAATATTAGAAACACCAACCACAGTTAAAGCAAGAGTTTATTTTGAAGACGTGGACAAATATTACAAAACACACAAACAAAATATTTACCGATGGGTGCGGGACAGAGGACAGACGTGGGGGTGTGAGTAATCATCTACAGATAGTCTTGGATTTACATAGGTCGGTCAGCATCACAGACAACTCTAAGATTCGCAATGCAGAGCTACACGCAATACAACAAAACATAAATAGAACTGGACGCTCGCTGTCTGGAGGTCCCTGACGGAAAGCCATTCTTAATCACAGATGTGTAGCTAATAATATGCCATGTGCCAGTGGAATCCACGGGCTCATAATTCACTGTAATTCGTAACTAATAGACGGCTAGTCGCACAGTAAATATTCTCCAGTTATAATTGAGTAACATCTTTGATCTTGAAATAACAATTTTGCGTCAGCTCGAGTCCGTTGTTGTTTATGGTGAAATTTTTGGGCAGTGGCATAATTTCAGCAATTTACGGCCTGGCTGAAATACGACCAATATATCAACTCATGCTATCGGCAGTCGGGGCACTTGAACAGATAATAAATTATTCTGACATCTATATCTAGTTCCAATGACTTACTTGACTTAAACCCTTGAACCCGAGTGGGGCATAGGTCGTCCAACAAGGTCCTCCACCTTGCTCTGTCCTGGGCTGCGGCCTCAAACTGGCTCCACGAGAGCCCCAGCATTTTCGTCTCTCTAGCAGTTGATCTTTGCCATGTTGTCTAGTTCCAATGACAGACAGAAAATTGGTGGTGAAGTCAGAGGTAGACCACTCCCCCTCCCCCCCCCCCCAACTCCCCAGGGCAAGGGGATAGAATGAGGTTCGCCAAGGCACTAGATCTAGAGGCATTTTTGTATTTTTATATTCTGGAGAAATAGTTTTCTTCCTCTAAAGGAAATTTGTGATGCAAGTGTGAAAGGACATTATATCAACCGTCACCATGCAAAATGTTATGACAATATCCCCGTAAATAACTTAGTTATGGGTGATTATATGACCTCAGTATCGACCATACTGATATTCCTCGGCACAGCTATGTAAAGCACTTTTGACACCGAGAGGGTGAAAGACTCACTATCAGCCGTACAAACAATAGAGATCGATAGCCAGTCTAACAGCAAGCAAAATATGATACACCACATCTGTAACAGTTGATGCAAATTTCAGCACGTTATGATGGGGAGAGTCAGATGAACTGATCGTCTACCCCTTAAAAAACGAAACTGTCTCGAACTGTTGTAGAAATAAATAACAGGATCCGATGAACAATTAATACTAACTTTAATAACTGTAAACACGAGCTGATATCCACAAGTTACTTACACCTATCAGGGAAGGCACTACACTTCTACTACAACTGGATGTACACACCTACGATTTGCACCTTACGATTTTCACCCACGATTTGCACACCTACCGCTCGCCTGGCCCTCCTTATATATATTCTGTCCAGGAACGTTCAGGAAGCGGCTTTACCGCCCCATAAGCACGAGACAGACCTAGATCGTTCGGGACACATACAGGCCACCCAATCGTACACAGACACGTCACAGCATTACATCACTCAAGGTCGACCTAGCGTAATCTCGGACACTGCAGTATCTTTCAGACGCTTCTAGATTTTCTACAGTGAGACAAACAAGCCATACATCGACATCAAAGGGAAATACCGGCCTTGCTGGCGAGAGGGGGGGGGGGCGGGTCGCCGAGTGAGACGCGTCATGCAGGAGGAAGAAAAATATCGATCGTTCAACTAGTGGGACGCTACACAACTCCCCAATTTAAGTTGAACATTCTTCAACTATCTACATCATAAAGCGTCTACACTATCATACAATACTTATCATTTCCAATCTTACAATAGACATTGCTAATAACGTACTAGGTGTCTTCCCAATATCCTAAGTACAATACAACAATCATAGTATCCTTATAACACTAATACAATCTCATTACAATATCATTGCAGTACCATTACAAAACCATGGTCAACAGTAGACCTACTATTATAACCAGTACACTACCACCACTGTGGTGAAACAATGGTCAATGATACTATTAAAAATCATACCATGGTGAAACGATGGCCATCGAGTACAAAATGCTTCGTGCACGAACCATAGCACATAAACGTTATGCATAACAATGATTGTCCTAAAAACCAAATGCATAAACTCATAGATACAATGGCAAAAATACCAACACATATCGACCACTGATCAGGGTCTAACTTCATCATATCAGATCAAACAAATTATAACAAAGCAATACCGATACTGCCCAAGCTTAGGCCACTCGTAAATTACATCAATGCAACGTACAAAATCTCTGCTTGCTCGCAGTTCCCATTTGGGTTACAGTCTTCAAAAATTACATTGTCCCATTGGTAACAAATAATGAAAACATCAAAATATGACTAATACATAGTGGCTCTCTGCCGGCCAATAATTCAATACTCAGTCAGATATACATTACAGTACAATACAGTCATCCCAGAAACATATCCAACAGGCAAAACTCTGGGTTACAATACATCTCACTGAACTTGTACTATTCAAAACACTCTACTTAGGAAGTCGGCGCCGACATTTTCCTTGCCCTTGACATACCTAATCCTGAATCTATATGACTGTAAAAATAGACTCCATCGTAATAGCTTTGGGCTGTCAAATCTGGCAGAATTCAAATACTCTAATGACCTATGGTCAGTCTGGAGCACAAACTCCTTACCATACAAATACAAAGTAAACTTCTTTACGGCCCAAACGATGGCTAGGCATTCTCGCTCTGAGACTGAATATTTCGTCTCACGAGGCAATAGCTTACGACTGGCATATGCCACAGGATACAACTTTCCCTCATATTCCTGCATAAGAGCAGCACCCAACCCGCGATCTGATGCATCAGTTGCTAGAACAAATTCTTTTGAAAAATCTGGCAAACATAACACGGGTTTGGAAACAATGGCATTCTTCAAAGAAGTGTACGCTTTCTCCTGCACTTCTTCCCATTGAACTACATTGGGCTGACCCTTTCTAAGCAAATCAGACAGTGGTGCTGCAATCGCTGCAAAGTTAGGTACAAATTCTTGGTAATATCCCACCAGTCCTAAAAATGCTTTCACTTCCTTCTTAGTGGTGGGTCTGGGTGCACCTCGCACCTTACACACATTTTCTTCTAACAGACCAATCATACCCTTTCCCACTGAGTGTCCAACAAAGTCCACTTCAGGCGTTCCAATCAGGCACTTGGATGGTCTGGCAGTTAATCCAGCTTGGTCCATCCTCTGCAGCAATTCCTTGAGAGCCTTCACATGCTCGTCGAATGTCTCTGTATGGATCAGCAGGTCGTCCACATACGCTGTCACATTGTTCAGTCCCTGGATCAATGGCTTCACGATCCTGTTCAGTGTAGCTCCTGAGTTCATCATCCCGAAGGGCATCCGGGTGAATTCGTAATGTTCGCCCATGGTGACGAACGCTGTCTTGGGAATGTCTTGTTCCAGGACTCGCACTTGCCAGTATCCCTTGCTCAAGTCGATCCGAGAGAATATTCTTCCTCTCGACAGACTCTGGAACACTTCCGATGGGGCTGCTGTCGGATGAGGGTCGAACACTGTGATCTTGTTCAGCCTCCTGTAGTCGATGCAGACTCGATTGGATCCATCCTTCTTCTTGACGACAACAACCGGTGAAGCATAAGCTGATGAGCTCCTGCGTATGATGCCCAACCTTTCCATGGTACTGAGCTCCTCCTTCAAGGAGTCGCGCATAGCATAGGGCACCGGATATGGTCGTTGCCGAACAGGTACCTCTGATGTCAGGTCGATGCGATGTTCGCCTAACTGGCAGCATCCGGGGAGATTGGTGAAGATGCGTTGATACTCCCTCACTACGTCGCCGAGTTGTTGTCGTTGTTCCGGCGACAGCTGCGTTCCATATTGGACATCTTCGTAGCCTTCCTTCTGGTCCCAGCTCCCTAGGTCGGCAAGGTCCTCCGTCATTCCACCGTTGTCGCCTTCCAGGTCGCAGTCCTCGATGACTGTCATGCCAGCTGACTCTACAGGTTGACTCTCGTCCATCACGTCGTCCTCTGCCAGCACAGTCCCAGCACCATCACCGTCGTCGTCCATCATAGCGTCGACATCTCCAGGTGTGGTGTCGCTCCTACCGTCGTTCATCTCACACATCTCGGTCACGGCAGATGCCGGTCCCATTGCCGCCGCCGCTGCTTGCGTCGTCGCTGGTGTAGTCCTGGGGATATACCTCTTGAGAAGGTTAGCGTGCAATGTCTTCTCTTTCACACCCATCTTGACTTTGTAGTCGTTGACACCGACAACCGAGACTACCTTGTATGGTCCCTTCCACTGGACTAAGAGCTTGTTGGCGTTTGTCGGCAGCAGTACTAAAACTTCGTCGCCAGGGCGGAACTTCCTCTCTCGAGCCTTCCGGTCGTAGTAGGTTTTCTGTCTACCTTGTGCCTTTGAGAGCTCTTCCGTCGCTAACTTCCACGTGTCCTCCAGCCGCTCGCGTAGTTCCATGACGTACTGGTAACTGGTCTTTGTCTCCGGCTCCTCTACGTCCTTGGTCCATAATTTTCGCAAGATGTGCATCGGTCCTCTCACCGTTCTTCCATACAGTAACTCGAATGGGGCGAACTTTGTCGATTCTTGGGGAACTTCACGATACGCGAAGAGCAGCGGGTTAATGTATCGGTGCCACTGCTTAGGTTGCTCCGCGCACAGTCGCCTCAAGGTCTTCTTCAGTGTGCCATTAAATCGCTCCACCAGCCCGTTGCACATAGGGTGGTAGACTGTGGTGGTCGACTGTCGAATTCCCAGTAGTCTGTTCGTTTCCTTCATGACGTCCGACATGAATTGAGTCCCTTGATCAGATAAGATCTCCTCGGGCACACCCAAACGGCTGTAGATATTTACTAAGGCTTCTGCTACTGTCTCTGCGTCAATCTTCTTCAAGGGGGTAGCTTCAGGGTAACGAGTAGCGTAGTCTACGAATACCAGGATATACCGATGTCCGCCTTCACTTGGGGGATCAATAGGTCCTACCAGGTCCACGGCCACTCTCCTAAATGGGATGTCTACCACTGGCATACTCTGCAAATGCACCTTAGGAGTCTCTCCCTTGTTCACTGTCCTCTGGCAGATGTCGCATGAGCGGCAGTATCTCGCGACGTCACCTTCGATACCAGGCCAGTAAAAGTTGCTCATCACCCTGTCCTTCGTTTTCTTCACGCCGAGATGTCCTCCGACGATAGAATCATGGGCAACGCTCAGTACATACTCCCTCAGTTTCTCGGGTAGTACCACTTGTCTTGTAATCGTAGCCTGTCTTATGTCCCTATAAATTCGGTACAGTACACCTCCGTGTCTCTCGAAGTGTACGGACTTGTTGCCTCTGTTGGTCGGAATTTTCTTCTGCCCCAACTTCTTGAGGTCTTCGTCTTCTTCCTGGAGTCGGATGAGTTCCTTCCTATCCACTCCCGCGTGTCGTTCTGCCCTCGGCACCCTCAGCGACGTAGACTGGTCCTTCCTCTTCTCCTGGGCCCTCGTGGTCACCGCTCCTACCATCACCTCAGTATCAGGGTCGTACGGGTCCTTCGCTCCGTCCACGTTCCCGACTACTAGGTCGCAGATGGTCTCCGGGAGACACAGTGCCGTCACTCTGCCCGTCAGGTAAGGCGTTCTCACGTCGATGATGGCTTCCTCCGCCGCTAGCAAGGAGTTATCGATCCTCGCGATGAGTTTCTTCCCACCGGTGAGCTGTCCGTCGTCCACCAGTGATCGCCGCACCACTACACCTTCACAGCCGGTATCTCTTAGGACATCTACTGCTTGATTTCCAATCAAGCCCTTCATCACTGGTAACTTCAGCTTCTCCACGGTCCTTCCGTCACTGCATCCTCCGCACGTAACAGGCACCGCTAACTGGAGCTTCCCGTCCTTCATTACCGCTTGAACGTTGATGCTGGTGTCAGCCGTCGTCGCGTCCTGTCTCGACGACTCGTCCGCCGCTATAATTACGGCCGCCGCCGCCTTGTTCGGCTTGCCTCGCCCCGTATCCTTCTGGGCTGGACACATTCTCCGAACGTGGCCTGGCTTTCCACAAAGGTAACATTTCAACTCACCTTTGTCGTTTATCTTGGTACGACACTCCGTCGCCTTATGTCCCGGCCTCTGGCACCTATGGCAGACCTGTGGGCTTCTGTCTCCGTTGGGCCTCTGTCGCACTGGCCGGCTCTGCAGTCTGGCGCTCCCGCTGAGTGTCCGGTTCCTCGCTACCAGGTACGCCTCCGCCGAGTCTGCGACGTCCTGTAGCGTCTTTGGCTTCCTCTCCCTCACATGGGTCGCAAGGTCTGGTGGGCAAACATCCATGAACTGCTCTCTAACAAACAGGTCCCTCACTCCTTCGTAGGTCTTCTCCGTCTTTGATAGCTTTATCCACCTCTCTAGGTAAGTCTTGATCCTAGTAAGAAACATCCCGACATCTTCTCCATCTTCAGGCTTACCTTGTCTGAACATGAGTCTGTAACCGTCCTCTGACAGGTTATACCTCTTCTGCAAAGCTTCCTTGACTTTGTCGTAGTCCTTGGCCTCATCAATCGGCAATCGACAGAAGCACTCCAGAGCTCTCCCAGTCAGCAGGGCAGACAGTGATGTCGTCCATGTGGATCTAGGCCAGTCCGCTGTCTCGGCAAACCTCTCAAAACGAAGTAGCCAGCTATCAAGGTCGTCCTTCCCATCCTGAAATGCAGGTAGCTTGGGTCTCTTGGAACTGGCGTGGTCGCTGGTCCCCTGCGTCGACTCGCCTCCACGCTGATGGCGGATCCTCTCCATCTCCAGCTCGTGGTTCATCTTTTCTATTTCCAGCTGTCGTTGAGCCTGTCGTTCCGCCTCCTTCTCCCGAGCCTGTCGTTGAGCCTCCTTCTCTTGAGCCTCTATCTTCAGTTGCTCCATGCGCTCTTGCCTCTCTCTTTCCTCCCTTAGGCCTTCACGGATGTAGTCCTGTCTCTCCTTCCCAGTGAGCTCCAAGGCGTCTGCTTCCTGGCCAAGCCTTCCAATAGCCTCTGACATGTTGTGGATATCCTCGATGATCTTACACAATTTACTGTACTTTAGAAACACTTCGATGGTCTGAATTGAATCTGTTCTGATCTAATCGGATCCCGGACGAGCCCCCAATATGTAACAGTTGATGCAAATTTCAGCACGTTATGAGGGGTAGACGATCAGTTCATCTGACTCTCCCCATCATAACGTGCTGAAATTTGCATCAACTGTTACAACATCGTTACACTGATAGATGGGCTATCCCGATAAGGCACAGCCATAGTTACACTGATAGATAAGGCTGTCCCGATAAGGCACAGCCATAGTTACACTGATAGATAGGCCATCCCGATAAGGCACAACCACAGTGCTGGCATGGATAAGGCCATCCCGATAAAGCACAGCCATAGTTACACTGACAGATTGACTATCCCGATAAGGCACAACCATAGTGCTGGCATGGATATCAGAGCACGTGGGGCTCTCCGGAAATGAACATGCCGATCTACTAGCTTAAAAAAGCGAACAACCAGCAACCGTAACGACATTCCAAACATAAAGGCAGACAAGTATGATCTAGACAGCATTATAAAAACATATTATCAATACAGTTTGGTTCATGGAAAAAAACAAATATAACTTGCCTTAAGAAGAAACCTAACAACATTAGGACTACTTATAAGACATGGGAAATATTTGACTTTGATTTTGAACAAAGAGCTGATACAAAAATCTTCGTATATGCAGGAACGAATACATAGAAATAGAAGGTATGCATATCTGCAGTACCTGTGACGTGTCCACATGCCCTCCAAAACAAATAAACAGAAAAAAATGTATCAACATTTATTATAGTAATTAAATCCATAAACACACATAACAAAATATTGTTATATTTTATAATGAAAAACTGCGACGTTGTATAAGAACTTTTGTAATCGTTTATATGATGTTGTTTCTCTTCAGATTTTGATCAAAATTATCATAACCTGTAAATATTCGACATTCTAGAACTACATACCTGCTCGATGAATGAAACAGAACAAAAGTATCAGCAAATTCAGACCTGTTAACTTTCCCACAGACATGTTCTCAGTTGTAGTATCACGCACGGTCCACACCGAAAATTGTTCGTCCGCCTGGTAATGACGATAGACTAGTCAGTGACGACTCGTTATATAATGTTCCTTAGATAAGGACATAAAAATGGTAATTTTCAGTCGCACTTTAAACAATATGGCAATTATGCTTTCTCTCCACGTGTCAAAATCTTGCTGAGTGGCAAGGCTGATTTGTGGTTACAGCTTAATAGGACTCCCCAACCCCAACCTACCTCTCGACCCCAATCCCAACCCCAACCACTCTCCCAACAGGAAATGTAGTTGGATAGCCCTTTGGCATTGGACAGATACGAGAAAACTGATACTAAAGTCAAGTGTTAACCATGACAAACTAGAAGAAACAATAAGGAAATTTGTCCTGACCTTACTTTTACTATACGTTCTGTTTTCTCGTACATGACCCACTTTCATAAGGCTTTTCCACGTGTTCGTTTTTTCTTGTTTGCTGCACTGTTATCTTGTACCAGGTTTTACCGTGACCCACTAATTAACGATATCTTTTCGTTGCTGAGTTTGTATTAGCGAGAACACATTGACAGATAGGAGAGTGAAAGGTTATTAAGATAGTTGCCTCTACACGTGACCGACATTTGTCATGCATGGTATTCTAACAAGGCCAAGTCCTGATGCCATTGTGGCACCATGAAACAACAATGAAAGTAGAGCATTAGTCACAGTGTAAATCGGTTGCCAGGAACGTTCTGCACATACAAAGCAAGCAATTCTGGCATGCATCCATCTCTATAGCAATCGTCGGTTTCCAAAGAGTATTGATAGTTATGTTTTTATCATGCTGTGTAGACAGCTCTTATGTACATTAATTTATGTTTGAAATGCCGTTTTCGATGCTGGTTGGTCCTTTTTTTTAGCCAGTTGACCACAAATTTATTTTAAAGGAAAAAAAAATACTTCTTCAAAATATAAAAGTACAAAATATGTTTTTAGACCTACTTCCTCGGCGAACTTCGCTACATCCTCTTGTCCGGCTGGGGGGAAGGAGGGGGGGGGCTATCCCTGACTACAACAAAAGCTTACTGCCTCTCATTTGAACTAGATCTATGTCCAGATAGATCTAGAAGTCTGGATGTCAGAATAATTTACAATGGCAGGTTTTACAAAATACAAGAATCACATTTCTAATTTTTTTTTTAAAAAGAAATATCCTTCATGTCAGGAACACAGTTCAGCAATCTAAGCAGGTAGCAACTTTCTGGTAAGAAAGATGTTCAAACTCAAAGATGATCTGCTCGAAGGCACAAAATTCAACTTCTCAAGTACCAACCTTCTGAATATCATGGGACAATCAATTCAACATTTAAATATTCACTCTACAGCATCAAGTTCTGGTACAAAAACCATTTACATTAACATGGGTTGAAAATTAATGCCTAAAGAAAACGATTATAGAGAGACAAATGCTTGCTCCCCCCCCCCCACACACACACACACACCACCACCACCACCCCCGCTAAATATGGCAGTACGGAAATCAAATCAATGATAGAGAGTTGTGCCCCCTATTAATTTTGTACCCTGAATCTTACTTAATAATGAAATTATTTATGTAAGGAATTATGAGAAAAACAGTTACTTTGGGCCTTGATTACGACCACACTGACCCTAAAGAAACCATTGAGTCAGTGGTTCCTCCTTTTTATCAACCAGTGACAGTTTGACAGACCATTTAAACCCTATGAAGAAAATCCACTGCTAACATAATTCTGCTGACGGACAAACAAAAAATCACCCATCCTACCTTTTCCAACGAACAGATATCAATTCTCTGACGGCGCGGACGCGGGTCGTGCTTGTGGGCGGGAGAAATGTTTGCAAGGGTTCCCCTAGGGCATTGCCCCCCCCCCCCGCGCACCCGCGCAGTTGAAATTAACACACCGTATGCAGGAATTTGTCCTTGGCTACGCTTTATCCTGCATTTCCTTTTGATTCTGACTTTTTTTTTTTCCTGTAGAAACGGTATGGATGCAGATATTGATATGGAACTGCTAATTATTAGCATTAGTGCTAGGGAGGCCAGTTCTGTGGAACACGTTCTTTCGTCAATCAGAGGATACATCAATAATGTACATCCATGCCTCCTCTTTTGTCGCAAATACAAGATATAGGAGGAGGAACCGATCACTGTCCATATTTCACGACTGTACAGTGTAAAATAGAATAAAAACCTGGAGAGATCTAAGTGCGGGTGCCATTTTCACCCGTGCCGTGTGAAAGGGTATGCGGGTGCGGGTGGACCCGCGTCGTGTGAAAGGGGTCTTTAAACACTATGATGAGCTATGAATGTGCACATGCCTGATGAAGGCTCCAGGCGACCCATGTGACCAATAAAAAATTCTTGAAGTGTGGCGGCTATCATATTTTCCCACAGACGAACACGAAGCTCGTATTGATGAACAAGAGATTTGTTCATAATTTCTTCCTTTTTTTTTTTTTACGAACTTATCATTTCTTTTGTGGTAAAACAATGTCTTAACAGTCAGTTTTAAAGGAAAATTACACAAAAATTAAATGAAAATGGCACAGTTTGTGGGAAGATAACAAAGGGGTAAAATCCAGACGTACAAGACCCGTGATTTATCGGACATTTCCGAGGTTGGTTTGCACCACTAATTTCACAATCTGAATGTCTATTTTAGTTTTGCATATCACCCCCAGCATATAATGCAAGCATAATAAATGTTTTAGAGTCGTGTTTATTTAGCACGTGTTCCACTCACAGAGTGAGTTAAACATATCGCTGCAAAATTAAGTGTACGTCTGGAAATCATGTCAGCACCAGAAAAACTTTGTAACAGACGCTTCAAATAAAATCCAAAGACAATGAAATTAAGTTGTTTTTTATATATATCTTTCATGCATTTCAAACAAATAAAAATCAAAATTCTCACAAGAGGCATTGAAAGATAAAAAACTGATAATGTGTAAGTTTTGAGTCATCTCAAGTGTCCCAGTTTGTGAAACCTGCCTTATCTCTTCAAGGGCCCCGACTGCCGACAGCCTGGGTTGATAGCTCGTATTTCAGTTATAACTGGGGAGTATTTCGAGGGGTGCCTGCGCAAACACCGTAAGTCGAAAATAATCGATTTTTGTTTTCTTCCATAAATTATTCTTTTTCCCCTTGGTAACTGTAACATTTGACATGATGAGAATTCCATTATCGAATTAATCGTCCTAATTATTGATGAGGATTAAAAGGTCGTAACAGACATTTGATACTTCATGTCAAACTTTCAAATCGGTCTGTAAAATTTACAAAAGTGACGATACGGTCTTTGCATAGGCACCCCTCGATTTACTGTGTCATCCACCTTTCATTATTTACTAATTACAGCTAATTATGAGCCTGTGGATTCCACGGACACATGGCATATTAGGTACACACCAGGACCCGTGGAATGCAAGGGCTTTCCATCAGGGACCTCCCACGCGGCGAGCGTGTTGTTCCATTTATGTTTGTTGTACTGCGAGTAGCTCTGCAGGGTGAATATTAGTGTTGCCTGTGATTCTGACTGACCTGTGAAAATCCAAAACTGTCAACCAAACACACACGGTCACATTCATATGATAATAATGATTCATACCGACAGTGGTACCAGTGTTGTCATTATAATTAATAATTTTGAAAATCACATCACATATTATTTAGCTTGACATGTTACAGGTTTCTCTAGATCTGAGTAAAATGATAGTTCGGCTTCTAACTTACCTTTCTCTCGACATCATGTTCCGCCCACACAGATTTGCCCTGTGCTGTTTACACTTACAGGGTATCTGGGTCAGCTGATTCCTGCAGCCGATAAGAGGGAAAGTGCAAAATACTTAAAAGAAAAACTCTTGCGTTCGCAAAATAAAAAAGTTAAAGATACCTTGGCAGTTGGAAATCGTAAAGAGCAGGCCGAAAGGCCGCTGCCCGGGCAAAATTGAAATTAATAGATTAAAATTTATCCATATCATCTCCCCCCCCCCGCCACGCCCCCCCCCCCCGCCAGAACAAGAAATAATAAAACAAGTAAAGTGAGGTGTAAATGCCAAGGGCAGCGAACCTCCTAAAATAAAGACGTCAAATCAAATCGCAAAATAAAAAAAAAACAAAAAAACACCGGATACGAAATCACCAATACAAAGCAAAGTCCAAAAACACTTCCCGGCACTTTCAAATCTCCAAATCTGAAAAAAAAACTTCTGCAGCCCCCCCCCCCCCCCCCCCAATAAAAAAAACAACAAAAAACGAAAGGCACCAGTAACATTTCAGGCAAATCCAATCCGTATTTTCTGGCCCACACACAAATACACATTCGCTTTTATTATATATACAGACAGATAAGAATTATTTCATTATCCCACTAGGGAAATTCTCTCCCGCAGAACGTTTAAGAACGCATAATTAGGGTACACATAACTTACGTGACACCACATAGACATAATTATCATAACTCAGACTCAATAACGGGCATACATGGTGATATTAATTTATAGTGATAAGGTTCAAGTTCAAGTTTAGTTTATTGTAGGCCTTGGCGGCCAATTCAAAATACACAGAAGGATCATGCAAACAATCTTTGAAAACATTAAAAACAAACAAACGAACAGACAAAACGCACGGTCATGCACTCTCTCCGCTCCTTGCTGCCTGCTACAATTTATACACTTGCTTACTATACTATACAATAAAAAGCAACTTGTAATTGCCAGCAACAGTCATCATTTTTCAAACAATGAAAATCACTGTTGGTTTGAAAACACTTTATTTGCAGCAATATTTTACCAACAGACATAAATGAGCTTGGATGTGCTCATGGACACTGAAGAATTAATGTTCCTTGCCTTGAAGTGTAGCTTAGAACATTAAGACCTTAATGTCTCTGAAGCCATGATTTTATACCCCCCTCCCCCCCCCCCCCCCCACATCCTCCACTCCATTTCTGACCGACAAAGGATGAGACATCGCCTCTTCCCTTCCCCATAAAATCTACAAAAAGTGTTTACTACTTTGCTACACCCCCTCCCTCCCACCACATGCACACACATACACACCCTAAAATTTCAAAATCAAACAACGTGCCATGATTATACGAGGAAAGAACTTCCTGTTCCACATGCGCCCCGAATAGAGTTTCTGTTTTCTAGGAGTGAAAAGTAGTGATGGATGGTAATTGCACTCCACAGTAACAGAAAAAATAACATTTGAGTTTCATACTTAAGGCCAACATGAAAATATTCAAATGATTTGTCTAAACTTCTGAATTTAAATGACATCTATGCAAAGCGGCGGAAGATCCATATATTCTGATTCCCCCTCCCCCTCCCCTCCCCCTCCCTCTCCCTCAGCCACTTACACACAGATATATTGGTACTTGACAAAGTCACAGTCGCTTGCCACTACGAGTAGTTCAACCATTCACTAACGCAACTGCAACTGCAACTGCAATATACAAGAATTAGATCTCTTTATAATTCAAACCTAATGTCGTTATGGTAATGGCCACCTCTATTTTTCTCCTTTTTCATAATGAACCCCGACATTTCTATTCCTGACAGTAAAGGAGAGAACACAGTCTAGATTCCACTGCACAGCAACAGAAGAGATTTAGGTTTTATATTCACAGGTCAGCAGACACGGATGGAGCATAACTAAAAAACATGACATGTTTTAAGTGAACCTTACAAACTTTTACTAAGCATTTACAACAAATAAGCAAAATATGGTTCGTAACACTAGCCGACCCCGGCAAGATAAATCTTGCAAATTTTCCTTGTACCACATCCAGCTGTATATCTAGATCTAGATTGCATTATATAAAAAGGCTAATAGATCGTTTTGTTACACCACATTTCTTGCAGAATACACAGATATGATAAGTTGACTTTCGGCCGGCAATGTGTAAATAGCGACGTAGAGCGCAATTTCCGGTCACACTTTTCGGTTCTATCTGATGAAAATGCGTCTCTGTTTTTGCGGCTCGAAAAATTTTAAGATAAATAATAGTAAAGACTGATTTTTGTTCAAAATGAATGTGTCCACGTAACTCTTCATCAAAAATTGATGCAGTACACCAAGTTTCATCATTTTTAATGGCGTAGTCGCGAAGTTTTAGCTGCTTACAGGTTCACCCTCTAGCTCAATTCACAGACTAATAAATTAACCGACTGGAAACACGAGCTTCGGGCTGTGTCGTTTTTTTTTCCCTATCGGCGGCCGTATAACCAACATGGCCGCTGCTCGGGAAATTCCAATTCTAGTTCTATCTGCAGTAGAAGTTTCTTTTTATTTGTTAAGATTGGTTGTACATGTATGAATTTCTTGGTGCGGAACCAAACTTCCGCGTTCAGTAGGCGCGTCAAAATGGTGTCATTCAAAATTGTAGCTATGCTGAAGCGTCGGTCGATACCGTAAACCCATAGATTTACTACACTAACTAGATCGCGGCTTCCCATTGGTTGAGCCAGCGAAAAGTGAAGCACCCCTAGAGAGTGATCCGCCATTTTGATAAGACGTGTTGTAAACAGTCTGAGTCATCGATCCGCTACTTTCGTTTTCTGCTGTTTGTCCTTTGTAAGTCTCACAAGAAAGAATCTGAGCTTGGACCTGTCTTTTTCATTGAAAGGTGAGTATTACTTAATGTTAATGATTTTTTTTTTTCAGAGATAATCAGTAATTGCAGGCTGAATCACTGTGAAAATACGAAAGGCCGAAAGCTTGGTCTGCTATCAGGCTAGCAGTCTCGCTAGATCTAGTCAAGATCATTCACCAGGTATCATTTAATGTTTTAGATCTAGTCTAATTGGAATGGCAGTTTCTAGAAATAGCACCGTGCAGAAGTATTGATACAGTTCATTTAGCTGGCAAGTCACCAGTCATCTGTGTGGCCTACCGCCTTGCCAAGCACTTTCGATTCAATGCGTATCGGTAGGTGGGTGTCACGGGGAATGCCGACAGGTCATACCACACAGGCAGCATAATCATTTAACTAGGCCTAGTCTAGATCAAACGGTTTGTTTTTATGCTTTTACATGGTTGATAAGCTGCATTAGCCTCCCCTCCCCCTGGCCTGGGAAAGATTGCCTGGTACTGATTGGAGGCCAACACAGTGCCAAGAAAGAGGAGAAAGGAATGTAAATAATAAGGATCAAATATGATGTGTAGGGCCCAGAACAGGTGGATCTACTCTTATGGGGATAAATTTACAAAATAGAACTTTTTCATATATTATCTTGCAGGAAGGACGCAAGGGAGTTTTTCCACAACGAAGTGCTTATTCGCAGACGTCTGCGAATTATAAGATCCTGATCTTATTCGCAGATGGGGGGGGGGGGGGGGGGGGTTCTTGGTCTTGAAATGCAAAATTATTGTCAATAATTTTTATGAGGCGCGTTCACCAGAATATGGAAACGAATCACCAAAACGTTTTAATTTGAAGACAGTTTAGTGATTGTTTCGTATGAAAAACTTTTTTACTCAGACACAGTTTTGCTTCCGAGAGGTGTAAATGTGTTTTTTTTTTTTTTTTGTTCTGTTTTATTGCATGGTGATAGAGGTTGATGCATACATGAAAGGTATTAGAGTGATGATGTGAATGCCTTCTTGTAAACAACAAATTGAAACACAAAATTTTAATAATGCAACATTACATTTTTGTGATGTTTTCTTGATATGTGATGTAATTTTTATCTTCTGTCTTTATTCTTTGTCTTCTTGTTTAGATGAAGACGATGCACTTGGTGCTACATTTATAGAAGATGTCATTGCCATGGTCGTGCCAGGGAGAACTGTTGAGACATAATTATGAGGGCATGCAAAGTTCAGCTGTGATTGGTTGTTTGGGCTGGTGAAGATGAGGCACAAGGTGAACGAGGTTAACTGTCTGGGAGATATCGCCAAAGTTGTCAAAGAGTCTTCTGCCTGCAGTACTGTTGAATTGTGTGGAAATGAAAGGGGAGAAATTTTTGTGCCAATGTATGACTGGACAATACTTTTAGGACAATTTTTCAAGAAAATCAAGGGTTTTAAATTTCATCATTTTCGTTTTGATAGCCTTAATGAAAATTATGTTGTGTAAAGAGTAATAGATTCAGAGCCAGTTCAGTTTATGTTATTCTCAGGTGATACGTTTGATTTGACGGCCATACCAGATGTACTTAGACCCTCAAGTCTCACCCTAGAGTGTCGGTGAAATAAGGGACTTTGTCTCTGAAAAGTGTAATGATTTGGTGGCCCCTCAGCCATCCCATCCTCAGCCAAGGATAGGCAGGTCGGAGGAGAGGAATGGTGAACCAGATGTAGCAGAAGCTGGACCATCACAAGCAAAGCAGAGGAAGGAACCAACTGCAAAAGCCTCCAGAGGGAAAGGGAAAAGCAAAGGGAGAGGCAAAAAGTAATTTGGAATTGGAATAAACTGTTTACAACTATCTCTCATGGGTGAAAAGAAAATATTAGGTCCTTTAGAAAATACATGTGTAATAGTTCATCTGGTGTTTTGTTTCGACTGATAGTAATGCAGCTCATCTGATTCATCATCATTCAGTCACCATTCCAGCTCTGTTTGATTTCTTCACTGGATATTACTACTTTTTCACTATTTGTATTGTTTCAGTGGTATCCATTATCATGCTTATTCTCATGGGTTTCTTTGCCTGTACTTTTTCTTACGTATCATGCAAGAAAACTTGAAAAAGAGCGCTATTTCAAAACTTTGTAAAACTGTAAACAAAACACATATAACACTGAAACTTGTAATTCTAAAAGGAACACGCATACAATATTTTATATTTATTATCTTTCATTGTTCTGATTGCCTATTTCCTTACGTAATATTTAGTGTTACGCCAACTTTTGAAATTAGACAAGTATGGCCACTTTGTGGTTTGACCAGACTTTAAAATGATACTAGTCATTGTATGATGCATTTATTAATTGATGACATATTTTAGGTAATGTATAATTATATATTTACAATTATGACATTTATCTGCTGTGGTGTATTATCCCTTATTATATTAATACATAATGCATTTTTATTGTCTTGATTAATTTAAGGGAAGAATAAATTATTATAGATATGAACCTACCTGAATGTTCATGTCATTGTTAAATTATTACTTGTTTTACTCTGTCCATCATCTGGTTCTCCTTCATACTTCCCTTATCTTTTTTCTGTTAGTTCAGTTGTTGTGCTATATAAACTTTGGCTGTTTTCCTTTGTAGTTAAAACTTCATAAGCATCTTTTTTTCAAATTTGTTTCATTATAATATTAGCGAATAATTGAAAATATCCCACCTTACAAAAAAATTCGCAGAAAATCAACCACACTATATTTTTTCATGAAACAAACATTAAAACCCACAAAAATGGTTATTCTATACCATATTTTGCATCTCATACCAAAAGTATCATCTGTCAAAACAAAGGAAAACTTTAAACGTGATTTTCTCAAAAGTTGCTTTTGCTACCCCCCCCCCCCCCCGAATTTCAAAAAATCATATAAAATCAGAGAATAGGCCTATTGAACCCAAATTAAGTTTTAAAATGCACACCAAATACCAGTGCATAAGGATACATGCATTTATCTCAAAAATGAAAATTTTCACCATGTGACTGATTTGGTCAGAGCCACACACATTTTAAAAAGCTGGTGCTATTTTCAAGGTTTAGACCTAGGTACTCCTGTCAGGCCAGAGTTTTCTGCTATTGTATGACAGTACACAATACAGCCTGCTACTGTCACCCCCACTGTCTTGTGGGTCATCTCGGGAGAGAGGAAGACTAGGGGAAGGTAACCCTGAATACAAATACCACACTGCCTTGTGTGTTGCTATGATAGCAAAGGCTATGGGAGTAAACCCAGACAGAAAATCAGGAGTGGAGACCCGAAGGTGGTTGTCAGGGAGAACTGCATCAAACTGGCTTCCAGCATCTCCTGCAGCCGGACTAGTTCCAAATGTATTGACCTGGTCTCTCCCTTGGGTTTAACTAGAATGGCAGAGAGAGGGGTGGTGCCTCTGGGCAAAGCACCATCTCTTAAAAATAGCCCAGGCAAGGCAGCAAAACGAGGAGGCGTTTGCTCGGGCTTGGCAAGCGTCTGTCTCTCCTCTATAAGCCCACCCATTTCCGATTTGGAGAGGACACTCCAGCCATCCGTTACGGATGGGCACAACACGGGAGGTGGCAGTTACCGGTGATAAGCTCAATCCATTTGGCGTACGGATGAGCGCCAGGGGTCCCCTCTGTCGGTGGGAGCGGCTTTTCAGCTGCATTGATCAACTACCGCCCGCCGTAACCTGGGCAGCCCCCAGGCAGTTGGGTGTTGTTCCGCCACGTCAGCCTGCTTCATAAGGTGGTTGGAGCTAGACCAAAAGTCAAAAAGCTGACGTAAAGTGTGCACCTGGCAAAAACAGAAAAATACTAAAACTTGGTACCTGGAACGTCAGAACAATGCGCCCAGGCTTGCAACAGCAAGATCTCACTGATATTGACTCCATCAGGAAATCCCAAATTATTGATCGAGAACTTCAGCTACTAAACATCGACATCGCTGCCCTTCAAGAAACTCGACTTCCCGACTCCGGGTCAGTCAAAGAAGAAAACTACACCTTCTTCTGGCAGGGTCTTAGCAGCGAACAGCCGAGAATCCACGGCGTGGGCTTCGCCGTAAAAAACTCCCTTATCAATTCGATCGCAACTCCAATTGGAGTGTCAGAACGCATCATGACACTCAGACTGAACACCCGGTCTGGTTTTACCAACATTATCTGTGTCTATGCCCCAACACTTACCTCCTCTGACGAAACCAAAGACATTTTCTACGAGGCATTGCAGAGGACTCTCCACAACATCCCTCTCACCGAAGGCCTGCTAATTCTGGGTGACTTTAACGCTCGAGTGGGAGCAGATCACTCCGCATGGCCAAAGTGCATTGGGCACTTCGGCATTGGCAACATCAACGAAAACGGGCAGCGCCTTCTGGAGCTATGCTCCGTAAACTCATTATGTGTTACAAACACGTACTTTGACCTTAAGAGATGCCAAAGAACATCATGGCGCCATCCCAGGTCTAGCCATTGGCATCAATTAGATCTTATTCTCTCAAGGAGGAAGAGTTTGGGCTGTATAAAAATAACTCGTTCCCTCCACAGTGCTGACTGTGACACCGACCATGCACTGGTAGTCAGCAAAATCAAAATTTCGGCCAAGAAAATATACAGATCAAAAGCCCCTTCAATCCCTAAGATCAATGTAACAGCAATCAGAGATGAATCAAATAGAAAGTCATTTGAAAAGTTATTTGCTGAAAGCATGGATAATGTCACCCAATGTGACTCGGTAGATGAAACTTGGAACACTCTCAGTTCAAAAATTCATGACTGTGCCATCAAGTCTTTTGGACAGCATAAAGTTTCAAACAACGACTGGGTAGCCCAGAACAGCGAAATTCTCCTACCTCTCATTGAGCAAAAGAAATCTGCTTTCAATGAGTATAACAAAAATTGCAATCAGAGTACAAAAACTTGTTTGAAAAATGCAAAAGCTAAACTTCAGCTGGGGGTAAGACGTTGCGCCAACAAATACTGGACAGACTTGTGTAACAGCATACAAGAGGCAAATGAAAAGGGAGATATGAAAACCGCCTTTAGTCAGATGAAAGTAGCTCTTGGGCCAATCATCACCAAAAGCGCCCCACTTAAGTCTGTAAATGGTGAACCCATCACAGATAAAAATGAACAACTGAATAGGTGGGTAGAGCATTACTCTCTGTTGTATTCAACTGAGAAAAATATTCCACCAGATTTTGAGGAACACCTCCAAAAACTGCCAATAATGGCCGAACTTGACGCTGAACCTTCCTTAGTCGAGCTTTCCAATGCAATCGACCACCTGTCTGCTGGAAAAGCCACAGGAAGTGACAACATTCCTGCAGAGGTATTAAAAGACCTAAAAGGCCCACTATTACCACACCTGTA
>OZ007582.1:44991045-44998545 GCA_963931925.1 Onchidella celtica
AAAAACTCTAATTAATAACTTAACCAATGATATTCATGTAACTATGGAGGTACTGCAATCAATAGTAAATAGGTATATTATACGAAACTGGATATCAATTTAAAGTGACAGTTGAGTCGCCACTGGCCAGTCGCCAGGCAAACTCTCCATAAATCATATGGGCTTAAATGTTAGGAGAGCCCAGTACGTTCAAAGCCTACAGAAGCACTCTTCGGCTTGTAGGTAATTTAAGCAGTTGCCACAAGACTATATTTTATGCACAATCACTATTCAATTCATCAACAATGTGCTATATTATTCCAATCATACTATGGCAATAGATCTATCATACAGGACACTCGTGGTCGAGTGCCAGCTGGGGTTTCCTTAGTCTTCCTATGAGGCTGTAGTTCTCTCTCTATCTCCGATCTCTATTATACTTGAATAATTAAGATATATTACCATTGCTCACGCCTACTGAGAGGCGCGAACATCAAAATAGCGCAGCGTGGGCTTTCAAAGGTCAGCCCACTCAGACCTTTCTTTCTAGAGCTCAGTCAGTCCGTTAGCAAGGACTTCTTGTCTTCAAAGCACACAGTTCAGGTACTGGTCGACCGGAGATACTTCACGACACGATGCTTCTGCTCGCCTGTATTCACCTAATCTGAACGTTACACGATGTTATATACTATCTAACTACCCAGCGTGCTAGTCCGCTGGCCCAATTAGTTCAGCTATCTCATAGGTCGAAACCTCCCACCATTTTAATTGTAGTAATACGTCTGCACTATTCTACCAGCCAGTTAACGTGCAAAAACTTGTCTAGTCATACTTAACAATGTCAACTATCCCCACCTTGTTTCACCCCTACTCCATTACTTATTAATCACGAACATTAAAACCCACAAGCGTGAATCTGACAGTTTAACTTTACATTTATTTACTCACCAACTATAATTTGGCGAGGACCGTTCAAGGCCACCAGCCAATTTCTCATGGCCCTGGTAAAACAACAACAACTCACTCTCTGCGTGAGTTTTAACAGCATCCGAATCATGACACAAGGCACGAAAGAAATGGACACAAATACTACATCGTGTTGTGGACATGATCAGGTTTCTATCCAAACAAAACCTACCCCTCCGGGGTCATATAGAAACACTCAAACCCGATGATGCATCCAGCAATCCAGGAAATTTCATTGAACTGGCAAAATTACTTTCAAACTATGATCCTGTGTTACGAGAACATCTCGTTCGTTGTCAGGATTTGACCCAAGGTCAACAGAGCTACCTATCACCGTCAATGCAAACCGAGTTAATTAACATTATGGGGCAGCATGTGCGAAAAAAAATTACTGAAGATATTGAAAAGGCAAAGTATTTTTCTATAATTTTCGACAGTACGCCAGACATTTCTCACCAAGACCAGGTGAGCCAGACATTTCTCACCAAGACCAGGTGAGCCAGACATTTCTCACCAAGACCAGGTGAGCCAGACATTTCTCACCAAGACCAGGTGAGCCAGACATTTCTCACCAAGACCAGGTGAGCCAGACATTTCTCACCAAGACCAGGTGAGCCAGACATTTCTCACCAAGACCAGGTGAGCCAGACATTTCTCACCAAGACCAGGTGAGCCAGACATTTCTCACCAAGACCAGGTGAGCCAGACAT
Organism: Onchidella celtica; assembly: GCA_963931925.1. Lineage (NCBI taxonomy): Eukaryota > Metazoa > Mollusca > Gastropoda > Systellommatophora > Onchidiidae > Onchidella > Onchidella celtica. The sequence continues at coordinate 44,992,701 of OZ007582.1, forward strand.
TTCTCACCAAGACCAGGTGAGCCAGACATTTCTCACCAAGACCAGATGAGCCAGACATTTCTCACCAAGACCAGATGAGCCAGACATTTCTCACCAAGACCAGGTGAGCCAGACATTTCTCACCAAGACCAGGTGAGCCAGACATTTCTCACCAAGACCAGGTGAGCCAGACATTTCTCACCAAGACCAGGTGAGCCAGACATTTCTCACCAAGACCAGATGAGCAGATTATTTGGTATGTGAAAATAGGAGACCAAGGAAATGTGGAAGTTAAAGAATCTTTCTTGGATTTCATCATCATCACAGGCAAATCAGCAGGGGCATTGTCAACGACCATTTTAGAGAAACTAGCAAACGATAGACTTCAGATTGAAAATTGCAGAGGACAATCATATGATAACGCTGCAGTCATGGCTGGTGTTCGAACTGGAGTTCAACAGCGAATAAAAGAAATCAACCCGCTCGCTGAGTTTGTACCTTCCAACAACCACAGTTTAAATCTTGTCGGGGTACAAGCGGCATCAGCGTCTGTATCCGCGGTCACATTTTTCGGAACACTTCAAAGGACATTCACTTTTTTCGCTGCTTCTACTCACCGATGGGACGTTTTGAAAGCACGTTGTACTATCACTGTTAAACGAGCGGTTGACACTAGATGGAGTACAAGGAAAGAAGCCGTCAGTTGTCTGAAAAAGATGTACGCTAAAATTGTAGATACACTAGAAAGCCTTACACACCAAGAAGAAAACCAAGACACCAGGGAGGAAGCAGCCTTGCTTCTGGGTAGTCTACAAACTTTTTCATTTCTCTGTTTTCTCTATATGTGGGAGCCAATCCTTTCAGAAGTGGATATTACACAAAAATACTTGCAGCAAAAAGACCTGGACCTCATTAAATGTGGATCAAAGCTACAGAATCTTAGCGAATTTTTGCACAGTGAAAGAGAACCCTTGGTTACAAAAGCAGTGACTGCAGCCACAGAAATGTGTGAAGAGATGGGTATCTCAATGGAACGGAGAGAGCGCAGAAGAAGGAGAATGCCTGGTGAGGAAGCTGAGGATGCAGGGCTCACTTTAGAACAAGAGCTTCAGAGGGAAATGTTAGCATGTCTTGATTCACTGTGTCAAGAAATGGATGGACGATTTAGGCAACTGTCATCCATTTGCGATCGGTTTGCCTTTCTTAAAGCCCACTGAATTGCTAAGAACAACACCAAACAGTAACAACACTAAAGACGAGATTCAAAGCATTCGCAAGTTAACCACAGCTTATGCAGAGATAAATCATGATGAACTGGTCTTGGAAATCAGCAGGCTTCGTCGGTTCGCAAAAGGGATTAAAGAAAGAGGACATTCTCCAGAAACACAGGATGTGGTTGCCCTTCTGCAGTGGATAATGAAATGTAAACTGCAGGAAACCGTTCTTAACTTGATCATAGCCATACGCATTTTCCTGACAATGGCTGTTTCTGTGGCATCGTGTGAACGAAGTTTCTCGAAATTGAAGCTAATAAAAACGTATTTGCGGTCCACCATGAGACAAACCCGGCTGACAAACCTGGCCATTTTGTCTATTGAAAGGAAAGAAACAGAATGCATTGATTTTGATGAAGTAATTCAAAACTTTGCTGCCACCAAGTCAAGAAAGGGATTTTTTAAATGTAAGTAGATCTACTTTATGTTACATGCGCAAATCCATCCGCTGTCCATCTCTCTCTCTCTCTCTCTCTCTGTCTCTCTCTCCCTCTCTCACACACACACACATACACACACACACACACACACACACACACACTCTCTCTCTCTCTCTCTCTTATTTAGACTACCCCTCATTCAACGTCTGTGTTTCTTTCACTCTAACTTGTATCTTCAAAATCCCATTATCTCACTTTTATCCTCTCCCGAAATGTATTACCCGCTAGTCTAGTACAAATATTTTAGTTTTTGTGTGTGAGCATTGGGGTACTATAATAATATGCATGTGTACCACGCCGTCGGTGATGGGAAAGGGCGGCAAACATGACTTCCGCCCCGGGCGGCCACAACCCTAAATACGCCACTGGCTGACACCTATGTAACACACTGTCTCTTAGAGGGCCCTTTTTACAGCCTTCCAATGTGCATCTCACAGATCAGCAGCGCAGCTACGTAGACCATTTATTAAATTCTGTATTTCCTTACATTTTCCTCCATCCATCCTTACATTTTCCTCCATCCATCCTTACATTTTCCTCCATCCATCCTTTCATAGCCAACACCAATCCAATCCATCCCCATAGACTCTTACTCACATTTCTCGCTGCTAAACTTCCCCCCTTCAGTTGATATAAAGATAAAAAAATTATACCACTGTTTTCCCTTTTCTTATTGCAGTTCCTTTCCCTCAGCCGGATTGTCATTTTTATCTCTTCTTTTCTATTTCTTTCTCCTTGTTCATTCAAGAACATTACTGTGCTCCCCCCCCCCCCCCCCGCCTTCTTTTCTTCCCCATATAATATCTGCCTGATATCATTTCGCATAAAAAATGTAGACCATTTACTTGTCATAATTATAACAATTAAAATAACCATGTCACTTTACATACAAAAGTAAGGGATTTATTTGTTATATAACAATTAAAATCAGTCATACCATTTCATAAAAAAAATGAAGAGATTTCTTTGCCATGTAAAGACTTAAATCAGTCAAGCCACTTCACATAAAAATGTGATGGGTACGTCCTTCACATGGCAACCTAAATCAATCATGTTTATGACATTTCCATTGCGTTGATAAAACAAAAATAGGCACCCATGAGATGTACTCGGCTCGCCAGGAGCCCAGTCAGTAAAAGTGACAAGTTGTTTACTCTGGCGATGATACCACTCATTTTTGCTCTCAGTTGCTCCCACCAAAATCATAGTAAACTGTGTAGGCAAAGAGGAATTGATGAAATCTTTGATAAACTGATACTCTTGAACATCTCCGATTTCTGCCAGGTAACCACCTTCATTGTTGCATGCAATTTCTGCCAAGTTATCCTCGACCAGACTCTTGTTAGAGAGAAGGTAATGTTTGCCATTGTACTCGGCTGATTTAATGAACGCTGAGGTTTTTGTTGTGGCCGTGCAGGTACAGTCTCCTACTTCGGTTACACTATGGGTAAGGTTAACTGGACGGCCACTATTCCCAATTGCCAGATTCTGGCCCAGAATTTTGCTGTAGTTGGTCTCAAGATCAGTAAACCTATTCGCTAAAGTGTCAATTGCCGAAGTTAGGTTTTCCAGGGTCTCTTGCAGCTTGCTGAGCTTGGAGTCTACGGAGGCGTTGAGAGCATCTAGTCTTTCCTGCAAGTGGGTGATTTGCATTTGCTGGTCTTTAAGTGCCTCCAATGGCTGAGTTTCGCCTGGCTGTTCCAAGGTGATGTGGGGACGAAACGAAGTTGTTACTAGCTGACCAAATTTGTTGAAACCCCGGGCTTCACACAGAAAGAGCTGAGTGTCATTTGCCGGCATAGCCGCGTCCCATTGAAGAGTTAAATAGGAGACGCCTCTTTCATCAACGTTGCCAGACACTGAAGCGTTGAGAACATTAAGCAGGACATCCTCGGAAAAAGATCCGATTCTTGCAAGTGGCTCGGGGGCACTCTGGCTGCCATCCGCCAAGCTGATGCTCAAGACAGTTAAGGTGAAGAAATCGGGATTTAATGCAGGGTTGAAAGTGCAGTTGACGGCCAAAGAGCCTGCCTGAATAACATTAGTCAGGCTGGATACCAAACTCAGGGACTTGGCTGTTGGAAAACAAGAGAAAAATTATTGCCTCTTTTAGGATTCCTCTTCCTTCTTTCTTTAACTGTCTCGTTCCTTCTTAAAGTTCTCTGCTTTTCCTCTTTTCTCTGTCACCCACTCACTCTCTTTGTCTCTCTCATTTTTGGTTGGTTTACCTCTCGAATTCGCCCCCCCCCCTCCCGGTCCACTCTAATATCAACACCGACTGTCCTTATTCGCTGCATCAGCTAAGTGTCGTTGTCAAATTGGCAACAATACTGCATCAATCACACTGACTAATTTAACTGGAATGTAATTACAGTTACTGTCTGTGCACATCGAGCCCCCCCCCCTCCCCACTCCCAAACCATGGAACCATGTAACAACAACAACAACAACAACAACAACAACAACAAAACAACAACAACAGCAAACATTCAACAATTTACTTACCAATCAGACTCTTAAGCCTAACTCTCAAAAACATAGTTCAGTGCTTGTATAATTATCATATCCCAGGCCCTATAGTCAGTGCCGGATTTAGATTTGGCGAGGCCCTAAGCTATATAGAACTTGAATCCCCCTTGTAAAAATGGTACACAAGACAATCTCACAGTTCCGAGAGAGAACAGAATCTTGGGTCTTTAAAAGCAAAGTATTCAAAGTTAAAATTACGAATCATTTTCAAATAATGACAATTGCTGATAACCAATTTATCATTTGGCTAACCCAGAATGATATTGTGGCAATACGTAGAACTTAAAATGTTGCTGAAATCAAATACGTGTAGGGAATTCATAAAGTTTCTAAGTCCCAAAGAAAAGTGTGGATTGTGGGGCGTTAAGCTGTAACTGAGCTTTTGCCTAAATATGGCGCTGACTGGGTTGAATTCATAGAATGAAAACCTGTTAAGTATGAATGTAGTCTCAAGTAAACTGGTAACGTTGGTGCAGAAACCGCAGTTGTTCAGTAAAAGCTGTAGAGATGTCTATGTTAAGAACAGTTAGGAAGTCGTGGGGTATTTTCCATAATGTCTTGTGCAATTTTGCCTTTTCGAGAAAATCAGGCTTGAAAGTTTGAAGAGTTGTGTAAATCAGGGCCAAAGCGCATACAACATTACGTCACAAACACATATATATATCTCTAAGGGTTTTTAACCCATTGGAATGACACTTATACATAGTAAAATCAGGAGTAGCAGAACCACGTTCGTGACAAAACCTCAAAACCGGCAAAATGTTGCATACAACATTATGGCAAATACCCCTCGAAATACAGGTGAGAGCTTACCTGTTTGTAAAGTCGAGCTTGCTACCATATAAACACAACAAATAACCAAAACCCACTTCATCCTGTATCCGATCCGAGTCTCGCCAACTGATGGATAGGCCGATTTCGTGTATGGAAGACCAGTGAATCAGTCTGGTACACCGAATCCTCAATGTAAGACTTGCTTAACTAATCGCCACTGTGCTAACGTAATGGCTTCAGTTAAACCTTTGGTCCAGAATTACATTGACTTGAGCTGGTTGTTCTTCCTGGGGCCAACCTGACATTATCATGCTTTAAAAAGAAAAAAAAATAAGGCGCACTAGACCATGCCCACCCACACAAACTATACACAATAAGATAAATATTTCACCCGTCCATAAAGAGTTTCGCTTGCTCCACTCAACACAAAGATAAACTGACAAGCCATTATGAGAGCAGGCTGGCGTTATTTACCTTTGTTATCAGCCCATGTCAAACTCAACTCCCAAGCCAACACTTGCAAGCTCAAGGGGTTAGTTATACAACAGCCTTAAGTCCACCTGGACTACAAAACGAACAGTACAGTTGTGTGTAAAAGATCAGCGAATATACTGTCAAAGCTTACGAGAAGTACATTTTTTGCCACGTATCTCAAAGTTTTAGCTTATATGACTTTAGCACGATATACATGGAGAAATCAACCCTTCATGTGTGCTTCAATCTTACAAGGCATTGCTTAACGCTTCGACAGGACAAGATTACCAACATAACGTTATTATTGTGATATGGTCATAGGTTTGCCAGTAAGTCATGATTACATAATTATTATCAGTGATTTATTTATCAGCC
>OZ007582.1:45001045-45038545 GCA_963931925.1 Onchidella celtica
AAACATGAATTGAATTCAAATGAATTTTGTACAATTCACACAAAACTGAAGTTTTACAGCATTTATACAAACAGTACATTTCATGTCACATTCTGTCATGCCCTATGGGAAGTAGTAAAAACTACAACAGCCAAGTGATTTTTATTATGTGCATTTTTTTGGTTTTGTTTTATGTATATATAGACACAGACTGTGACAGATTCATTCTCTCAGAGGCATAACGTTAGCATTGTGACAGATTCATTCTCTCAGAAGCAAAACGTTAGCATTTCATAGAGATTAACTGAAGAGTCGAATATCAAAACGCACTGAGTGTTTGCAAAGTTCATACTTGAGAAAAATGACCTGCGAAGTCTCTATAAAAGCAACTTGCCAGATATCGGGAATACCCTCTATGCGGACAAAACACTATTGCTGAAAGCCTGTAAATCCTCTGTCGTATCAGAGAGTTTGCATTTATAGAGAAAAATCACTTTGCCAAATCGTAAAAGTAGGTCACGGCGGTAAGAAGAATTGGAAGGCACCGTCTTCACCAAAGCGTTTGAGTTTGAGTTCGGGTTTGTTTTTATTATTTACGTTCGGTATTCAGAGCTTTATCAATTTAAATTTCACAAATAGAATTAAGAACTTCCGTATACATTTTATAACATTGGTAAATTCTCAAAACTTGTTTATCTGTTTACTGTGGTTTATTCATATTTTGGGGGTTGGTTGAAACTATTCAGAGCCATCTTTGTAACCTCTTATTCCCTGTGGAAATGTACAAACAGGTATTGTTAGCGGCCGTGACCTACTTTCCGCTCCATTCTAACAATGGTTTCGCGGAGCATCCCGTGTGTCGTGGTGCAAATCGATCAATAGTGATTGCTCTCAATACATACATACTCTCTGGCCTGATCAGCAGGGCCAAACGGCTCAAGTTCAGATAGTCACTGGATCGAAAAACTGATATTGAGAAAAATGAAGATTTTCGATGTGGTAACTCAGTGTAGGTTAGGCTAGTGTAATTTTCGCCAGTACGATCGAGTACCTAAACATTTTCGATTTTCAACATTGAAGTGAAAAGTAGGATTCAATATTGACTTTTCCTAGGCGCCCCAAAAATCTTTAATTAGATGAACTCACTAGTTAGTACTTTTTGATTTTCAACTTCTTACATACAAAGATGTATCTACACTATTTAAGATAGCAAGACCATTCATGATGAATGGCTGTAACCAAACAGAACTGCACAAATTTAGATCTCTTTCCTACGGGATAGGTGCCATGTGGCCAAAATATACACAACAGGCGCTTATGTGACCAATCTGTGATCAGTTTCTGAAAAGGAAACCGTAGCCATTTCGCCAAAAGGACGCCAGCAAGAATCAGTCAATCCGATGTATTTCCGTAGCACTGGTTAGATTTCCGCAGGGGCGGATTCTCTACATCAAGCCGATGTCAGTGCGATGTACTAACCAGTGGATTTAAGTAAGAATAGTGTCATTCCTATGTGGAAACTTCACGCCAATCGTACCAAAATTAACACTAATCCTAACCGTTGCATTTCTCTCTCTCCCCCACCCCCCCCCCCCCCCCCAAAAAAAAAAATCACTCTTCAAACAAAATCCAACCTGGCCACACGGCCCAAACAGTATAATATGTTCCAAATACTGAGTTTTCCAGAATTACATAGCAAGATTCGTTTAAAAGGAAAAACAACAACAGTGACACGCAATTAGCCATGACACTGGGTCTTTGATGGGGGCAAAGGAATGGGGGGGGGGGGGGGGGAGGAAGTAGGGAGGGGGTAATTGTGACAGGGGAATAATGGATTTGAAATGAAAGGACAAATTTTCTAGTATTCCTCACAAAAGATCAATGATATTGAACAAACACGAAGCATAACAGTTACCATGGTTACTCACAGACTTTCTCACACAGTCCGAACACTCAGGTTACGTATACGTTTCAGAGCGGCTGACATGATAATAAACAGTCCAATAACGAAACCACTGAATTGTCGCCAGTGGAACTTAAAAATACACCAAAAAAAATGGGGGGGGGGGGGGGGGAGGGGAAAGGAGCGAAAAAAACAACAACAACAACCCAGAAACTTGCCAGGTTTAGCAAGCAACGTATTATGATCAAAATAAATATTATATGCATGTCACGTGAACAGGTTTAAAAAATGCTGAACTTAATAACACAAACATTTTTCACGAAACAAACAAACAAACAACTGAACTAATATCTAGGTTAAAAAGAAGGCGTGTTGTTAAGGGACCGTAGTGAAAGTACGAAACAAAATAGAGAAAACTGTGTTCACAGTTTAGGTATAGTTTACTGTGTAAAAACACTACCGTCCCGAACAACAACTGAGAGGGCAAACATAATTATTGAAGTATGAGACCTACGTAATTACAACAGCGGCGAGAACCCATCATTATTTGTGAACACGGGTACACTGAATATTGCAAAACCGACGCTGTCAAACGTGAAGCAAAAATTAATACAATACAATGTTTAGATGCCATTCCTCTACACCAGTCGCCCAGATTTCACTGACTCATATATACATACAAACAAACACTCGTAGGTGGACAATGAAAACGAAAAAAAATTATTACAAGTATGTACAACGAATATTAATATTCAAGGTTCCATGACCAAAAAAAAAAAATTAAAAAAATCATACACACCTATACTTAATTAATTCATTGCGTTAGTTCAGATGTGGTTTACAATTTTCTTTTTTTTTCAATTTTTTACAATCCGTTACAAGTCATGAGTAAGTATGAAACGATAATAATAATATAGATTAATGTTGTTCTTTTTTCCAGCTACTTCCACACATACGCACGCACATAAAACAACAACAACAACAACACAAGGGCTCGCCTATACATTTAAAAATTATTGGAAGCCTCAGAGCGAAAGAGACTCTTCCCTGCCCGGGCAAAATTCTAAAAACTAATCCGTACCAAAAACATACAGAAACAAGACCTAGCAAAATAAGGTCAAGAAAAGTAAGGTCTAAATGCCAATAGCCGCGAACCTCCACATTTAAAGACCTACACGCAGCCAAGGGGACTCTGAAAAGTAAAAAAAAAAACCTCAACTTGACTGTATCGATCAACTACTGTTTGTTTGGGTCCTATTGGTAATTTCCTCGAATCAAACAAATCTGCAGCCAGCGTCAAGGATAAGGCTCCCATTGAAGTAAAAAAAACAACAAACAACTAGTCAATAAAACTTAAAATAAAGTTTTAATTAAAACTTCTTTTAAATGGATACTTTTATTTTTTAGCCTTTTTTTGCTAACTTTGTCAGATCATAAATCATTTTTGTTTAATTGAATTGGGTGCATGGGGAGAACAAAGGCTGAGAAACGCTGGTCTCAAATGACAAACAGGTCAACCACCGCCATTTTTTTTTTTTTATAGTTCTGATGAAATCATTATTAAGCAAACAGTCTCATACACACACACGTACACACAAATATAATGTCAGTCAAAAAATCACATGACATAATACATTGGAAATCCTGTGTGAAAAGTTTTGATTCAGAGATGAGTATGTTCGATATATCGTGTTAAATTTACAATATATTATTATCATTATCGTTATAATTTTTAATATGCAAAACGGGCGTTCATTATTGAAAAAAAAAAAAAGGAGAAAAGAAAAAAGACAAAAAATACCTGGTTTTAAAGAAGTTGTATAAATATAGATATATAAATATACAATATAAATATCGAGTTTAACTACTGAATTTGTTCTCAGAGAGTACATAGTATGTGTTATGTTGTTGACGTAAGGAAAAAAAATTATTAAATATTATCAACGCCAGTCTTTATGAAGGTCGCTTTCCATGAAGGGTAATTTTTACACGCGTACATCTTATAGAAGTCGTGCGCACTTTTCATTTCCATGGTGCTTTTTCCTATGTGTCCCTTGGAAATGCCCACATTGAAATGGCAACCACGCACGTCTTCCATACCTGCAGTTTCGGTCCGATGTACTTACGCAAAACGTACCCAAACTACAGACCATGGAAAGGAGCCATTAGAGTCAGAGGTAAAATGATGTCGTCATAATATATCTTTGACAGACGGAAAAAAAAAGTGTGAAAATATTTCCGAAGGAAAGATTAACAATTAATAATTAATTATTTTGTACCAGATCTCATTCTCAGATCAGATCTAATAATTGTATAACAAAAGGCATATGAAATACGAAACTAACTTAGTGACAAAGTGCCGGTGTGGATTATTAAATTTGTTAAGCATTCAAATGTGCCACAAAATTCAAACAGGTGGTCGGGCTCAGCTTAGAAACTTCTCATGTAGTATATCAATTAGTGTTAGAGACAAACGGCTAGGAAAAACTAAAACTACCTCAAAGTAGAATTATCGTTGCTGTTTGGAATTGTAGTGGGAAAAGCAGATCGACCCTATATAAATGCAATATATTATTATTATTATTATTATTATTATTAATACTGCTAGCCGACCCGGGTAAAGTAAATCTTGTAAATTTTCCTTTGTACAAAGCCCAACTGCATACCTAGACCTAGGTCACAGTATTAACGGCACTTGTACTCGATGCAAAGACTAAAAGATCTTTTTTTTTAACACCACAGTTCCTTGCAGAATACACAAGATGTGATCAAGCTGATTTTCGGCCAGCAATGTGTAAAGAATGACGTAGGATGCAATTTCCGGTCACACTTTTTGAATCTACTGGACGGAAATGCGCCTCTTGTTTTGCGGTTAAAAAAATTGGTGAATAATTAAAGATTAAATTTTGTCCAAAACTGATGTGTCCACGTAACTCATCACAACAAATTGTAGCAGTGCACCAAGTTTCATAATTTTTGATCACATAGTCAAGATTATTTCATCTAAAACGCACAATGTAAAATTGTATTTTTTATTGAACCCACCTCCTAGCAGACCACATTAACTTTCTTAAACCGAGGGCAATGGTTGCCCGGTCCAAATTCTGTGAAATTTATGAAACGAATTTTATGTATTGTAAACAACAGAATGTAGAATATATAATACGTCTGTTCATTTTATTTTTCATCTTCAGTTTTCAAAAATAGATATAATTATTTTCTTTATATTTTGCTGCTAATATGGGACTTCGCAAAATAAATATTAATTTTTTCTTCTTTTTTTGCCACTGTTCAAATCTGAGGTTATTTCATGGGGTTGGTCTTAGTTAATTAGTCTTCTATACATGAATTAAACCTAATGGCAGATTCAAGCCTTTGATCATGCTGGTGATGCAGTGAAATGTGGGGAAGACATGCTGTGCAGTGTGCAGTGTGCAGTGTGCAGTGAGTTATGGGCACGTACAAAGGTTATTACATAATACGCTGGATGTATAATTAATATCAATGTTTCCCATGCATGTATGAACGTTGTGAATAAAGGCGATGCTTAGCATTTTAAAGCATGGATAAGATTAAAATTTTTGTGTATGTAAAAATCTCCCCCAGCGGGCCCTTTGTTCTTTCTTTCCCTATTGATTTACTATTCTCAGCCATCCCAAGCGCCTAAAACAAAAGAAATTTAAAGACATGTACACAAAATGTACTGCTTAATTTTGTTTGCAACTCTATTGAACTGCGTTGTCGTCGGTGTCTGGCTCAGAAGGGGCCACAGTTTATACACACGCGATGACTCAAAATAAATAATTACAGCACTCCCCTCTTTAATTTAAATGATAGATCTGAGATTTACATTTTGAGTTTGAGTCATTTGACGGACAGAATATTCGATGACAGTGTGTACACATTTTTCAAGACACCCTGTATGTTTTGTAGTTTATAACATCTTTGAACAACCAAATAATTATAGTGAAGAGATCACAAACCTAATAAGAGGAACGTAAACCCTGCTATTACTTATCTTTTAAAAAGAGCAGGAATTAACTCATTGGGACCCGATAGTTTGCCAAGAGATAGGTACAAACGGAAAACAAGCGAATATTATGTAAAACCTAGACAGCACAGCCACCGTATTAATAATACATAATTATTATGATAATATTAAGTACCAAAAAAAAAAAAAAGTAACAGAAAGAATTGTTACTTACAAAAATCAATTTTTGCTCCTCTGTCACTCAAATGGAACAAACTAGATACAACTGTAATCTGAACTCCAAAATTTAATGAAAGCAAATGAAATGCTAATTTTTCAGCGGGATGTTTCATTTTTTTTTTTATTAGGATGATTCATTCCTACATAGAATGTTTTGTTTATTTTTAGGGGGCTTGGGGGGGGGGGGGGGTTACAGCCTTTTCAGCACAATGATGCTATTTCAAAGATGTAGACTGGGCCCTCGGCAGGCGGGGGATGAGTGGGCGTCGACCTGGTGCCCTCCCGCTCCCGAGGTAAACGCTCTAACAACTAGGCCACGGCGCAAGTAAGTTTTCAAGCTTGGTTGTTAAAATTCTCAAAGATTTTCAGTTTGGGCAAAATACAGTGGAAGTTGTTAAGTATCTGTTCCTGGTGACCTTTTTACCATAAAGTATTTGTTCCGGGGCGAATGTCCAGATTGGGGGAACAAATATTTCGTCACACTGGCAGAGGCGGAACTACTGTGAAGATAAAGAAGCTTAAGCTTCAGGGCCCATAATCCCTGAGGGGCCCAAAAAAGACTTTTTTTAATGAGTGAATTTTGGATGTTGCTCTATTGTTGCTAGTTGCGAAGGGGTCCCATAGGAGTTCAAGCTTGAGGGTCCCAAAAGTGTAGGTTCGCCACTGCACACCGGCCAGAGTGGAGATTAGCCCGTAGGGTTCGGGAAGACATTTGTACACGCAGTTTGAAACATGCATGGATCCCGTGACATGAAAAATCAATCAATCAGAACATGGGTTTAAATGTTGTCATTGGGTATAGAATTTGGACTTACATAGAGTGCCAGAGATGAATTTAACATTAGTGAGGTACGGAGCAACGAAAAGGTATAAAAACATTGCAGGCTTATAAAAAACCAGCAGCTTGAAGACTATGTGGTATTTAAAAAACAAATACGTAATAAAAGTTATGTAAACGATGAATACAGCCACTGAATGCCATAAGTGACGAAAACCTAAAAATATGTAGGAAAGTGTTAGTTCGTTTGGAGATGAACATACAAAGTAGTAACACACGTGTATACAAAGTTTGCACAGTCCGTAATGTGTAGTTGGTTATGTTTTACATGGAAAAAGAGAGCTAAAAGACATACTGGTAAGCCATGAAATTATTTGGCTACATAGATATGCACTAATAGATAGATAGATAGATAGATAGATAGATAGATAGATAGATAGATAGACAGACAGACAGACAGATAGATAGATAGATAGATAGATAGATAGATAGATAGATAGATAGATAGATAGATAGATAGATAGATAGATAGATAGATAGATAGATAGATAGATAGATAAATAGATAGATAGATAGATAGATAGATAGATAGATAGATAGATAGATAGATAGATAGATAGATAGATAGATAGATAGATAGATAGACAGTTGGACTGATTATACAAACCAAACACACACACACACCCGCGGTCACTTTGTATACACTTCTTAATGTTCATGCAAATATAAGTAAATCTTAAAACATAAATCAAATCACCACAGGCATTACATTTACATAAAAATATGACATGCACACATTCCAACACACATGCATACCAGTAATAATAAATAGATCCTGCTCGAGGCAGAACCGAATCATGTTTTCAGCAAATACAAAAATTGTATATTCACCATATATTTATACGAGTACAGTACGCGTACTCCAATATCGGTTGGCTATTAAGCTACTGGGAAGTTAATGTGACACTGCAAAGACATGATCTGCTCAGTCAAATATTATTTGGGAGTGTTGTAGATTTGCCAGGGACGTTCACCGTACACTCAAAATATCGAAGGGACAAAACTCAGTTTTGAATTTTGCTTTGCTAACTTACCCTGGATTATCTGCCCTAGAATGCAAACTGGAGGCTTTTAGCAGTAATTTTATCATATTATTATCTGATCTTAATTGGAAGAAAAATTATATTGTAATTTAATTTATTTTCGAGAAGTATTTTATTATCTTCAATCTTATATTCCAATATCTAGCGGTAATAAAATTTGGCATACTGATGTCTATAAATTGCTCAAATAGAATAGGCTAAGTGCCAGTCGCTTCCAAATCGAGTAAAGATTTAATAGTGAAAGATAAGCAATAGCAGAGTATAAAGCATAAAATAGAGAGCGCCTTGCCCAAGCTGAACCTTTAGAAAGATTGAACGGTTCTGATATGACAGCAGAACATCATCATCATCGTCATCATCCTTCTGCTTCCACTTCTCTTCTGTGTTCATCTTCTACATCTAAACTCTCCTTCAGAACCTTGTCGTTGTCTTCACCTGGTCTCTGAACTGATCGTTTAGGACTGCTTCTGGTTACTTTTTAATAAGGTATAAGGACTAAATAATTATTTTCCTTATACATACATACCATTTTCAAACAATACTTTTATTTATTTTTTTTATAATGTACTCTCTATTCGGGTCCAAAGTCACAATATTCATTAGTTTTAATGTCAACTTCTTGCCTGCATTGTTTGATCTAATTCATATATTATTACCTTGTAACTGCTCTGGTAGCAAGCCAGAAAACCAAATAAGTCATAGATTTTTATTTAATGGTTGAATTCAGGGATGGATTTAGAACCTTATCCCCATCGTCTTCCAGAAGAATTAAGAAGGGCCTGGTCAGTGTCAGGCACGTACTTAAACCGATATTTGATTTACAAAAAGTGACAATACGGTTAAGCATACAGGCTGGATGAATCCGAATCTGACGTTTGTTCTGTTTCATGAATAAATATCTCCGATTGACCCTCAATCTTTCTATTTAACCTCTGCCATAGAATATTAGTTTTGAAACACCTATGTGTAACCAAAAAGTATAAGTTTCTCTCTTAAGCGTCAGTATATCAGCGACAAATTAAGCATTTTTTTTTGCCCATATCCCACACATTCCTACCAATCGTCGATAGCACCTTTACATCACCCATCTAACTTAACAACAGTGCAATCACTTGAAAAAAACAACAACTCTTCTTTCGTCTCAGAAAAAAAAAATCAAAATTGTTTCACATGGTATGCCATAATGATGTTATAATTATTAATAGCCTTAAACTACTACTACTATTGTTGTTATTAACATTAATTTATGCCATCTGTTGATATGAATAGTTACAACTGGAGATTACCATTTGAAAACACTTAGCTCAGAAATTTATTGTCTGATTGTAAATAAATATTTAAATAAGATAATCTCAAAAAACCAATAGATGATAACACTTAAGGCAATAGAAATTAGTCAACATGGCTTGAACTTAAATTACAACAACATGAAAAAATGTCCCTTATGGAATACCATGCGCTGCAGATACTGTGATATTGCATTTTAACTAATATTATGCTACAAGGCCGGTTATCATTATTTAATTTCTGCATGTGCTAACGAGGTGCTCGTGTTATTCTATACAGCATGCCGTGCAAAAGGGTGATATCTGACGTGTCATGTTATAGAATCAGTCAGTGAATGAAGGAAAAAACGTAAAGATGTGATATTTTGGCAGTGAGAAGGAAAGTTGTTATCAGTGTATTCACAGAATAGGAAGATTCAATTATTATTATTATTATCATTTTTTCTTTTTACAAGTGATTTACAAAGAAATAGAAACAGATGACATGGAATCACACTATATATATAGAAACGACTCTAAAGCAGCCAGCATTACTGAGTGTCAAATTTCCACTGACAAAAAAAGATTAAGTGGCTTTTAAATTGGATCTCCAAAAGGAATGTGGGAAGGAGGGGCCCCCCTTCTTCTTATTAATTTGCCTGAAAATAGTTTCATTTCGGTCGTGATTACAATACAGCTGCAGTTTCCTTCCGAAGAGTGTTCGGTCGTTTCACTAACTGTAAGAATAATGGAAGAGCTGGAGGGAAAGACAGATTGAAAGCTGAATGAAGATAATCATATAAAGGTTGGGATGGTAAAGTTAAGGTGTCTATGCAAGAGTATGGACTGGAGTGGAAGACTGGAGTATCTTCAAATTTCTGAGATTATAAAATCATTTTTTTTTTCTTCTGATTTTCCAGCTCAGATCATTTACTTTCTCAATATATATATGATATATTTAATGCTTGATCAGAACCATTTTGTAAGCTTTACCTTTCGTATTCATATTACCATTCTCATTTTTTAATAATTATTATTATTTTCCAATAGATATCTGTGGGGCAGGTAACCTACATATCAGGGCAGAGCACTCAGGGAAAAAAAAATTCAAGGTGTATTGAGCACCTGAGGTTATGTCCCTTGATATTATGCCATTATGGTGTTGTCGTCCAATGGATTTGCGCTCTTAGACATTATTTTTTAATGCTGTTGTTTTTGCATTTTTTTAGTATGTTTTTTAGAAGAACGTTAGTACTTTTTGTTCTTGTAACTCTTACGATGGCACACAAAAAGGTACATGCTATTGATTTCATCCTGTCCCTGGCCTAGATTTCATATTTCAACACAAACAGAGAACAAGACGGTGAAGTTATTCCATCAATCTAGCTTTCAACGCCCTCCTGGCACGTCGATTGCGGTAGGTTTTGATGTAGACCGTTCTCCTCTTGGTCTTGTTACGTGGTTTACGATGTTGGCGTTCATTATGGTACTCGTTGTTCTTGGGATCCCAAAAATAGTCCGGCAGAGCAGTCAGGTAGTCTAGCAGTACGTCCCAGTAGCTTGGCGCTAGTCATCCGAAACCGCATTTTTGACACACTAAAAACACGCCTAATGTCCGGCAGTTGCAGTATTTTTTGAAGAGCCTCCGCCTTTGTCGGCAGTATTTTTTGAGCACCCTGTCCACAGAGGAGAAAGTGTCTATACTGGCGACAGTGTTTGCGAGTTCTTTAGGTTTATAACAGCCTCGCTCGTTGTTAAAGCAGAACTGGGCTTGGCTTTTTAAGAAGTGGGGCTTAATGTCTTTGCTGGTGGCCACAGGGGCTTGACATACGAAGCGGAACCGCTGAAGGAAGTATCCGCCTTGGGTACGATTTGTCTGTATCCATTCCGTCCAATCAGATTTCTTGGAAATAACTGAGGGGATAAAAGAAAAAAATCTGAGTGAATACTGGGGGACAGGTTGGCCTAGAGGCAAGTGCTCGCCTCTCGTGCCGATGGTATCGGGTTCGATTCCCTGTCTGTGCAGGCATGTTGGAATTTGGGGGGAAACAATTCCTGTCCCTGATCATATGGTAAGTTGGATCGAGCGCCTAGTCTTCTCGGACAGGAACGGAAAGCTACGAGGGCCCGTATGCACGTTGCGCACATTAAAGATACCTTGGCAGTTGGAAATCGAGAAGAGCAGGCCTAACAAGGCCGCTGCCCGGGCAAAATTAGGAAGAAAAACAAACACCACAAAAACATTAACAAGGAAAAACAACATGAAAAGTGAGGTGTAAATGCCAAGAGCAGCGGAACCGCCTAAAATAAAGAGCTAAAACCAGAGTGAATACGCGTGTAAGTTTGTCAGAACTTTCTTAGAACTTTCAAACAGGGCCGGACTTCAGAACTGCAGGGCCCTGGAATCATTATCGCTGATGATCTCTGAAAAACCTGGGGTGTGGTGCTAGGTGAATGTGACAAGGGCGTTGTCAGGGGTGAATGGTATTTTACATTATAAGCCATTGCTGAACAATGAACCTAACTCAGTATTTTCTCTATTTGGCTTTGTAATTTGACTACGCGTCCCTAAACAACATTCATTTGGGGGGGGGGGGGGGAACAATGTATTGTTACAGTCTAGAACACCTTAGGACGGGGCCCAGTTGGAAGCAATTAGTCCAACTGGTTTATAGGTAGAACGCACGTGACGTCACAGAGTGTTTTTGTTTTGTTCTTCCGACACCCAATATGGCCGGTGGATCAGCTGATGAGTGTAACTTCGAGATATGTCTAAGCGGTTAAAATGCCTGCTGGTTGCATTGTAGTTGGCTGTTGTGACAGGGGTGGAAAGGATGGGTCCAAGCTGGTCAGATTCCCTACCATCCGTGGAAACAAGGGAAAGGAAGTGAAAGAATTGACCGAACGTCTCCCATGTGCATGTACACATGTGACATTGTTTACTGTAGCGAACTACTTTTAGCTCGCCTCCGATTGGTTCGCGACGGCTCAAATGCTCGCAATGCAAATTAGCTAACGAATCAAAATCAATGCCACAATCGCCATGGTGATGAGCGGGTCCTTACTTCAAAGATGGCGGATATGCGTATTCTACCAAAACACCTGGTTTCAGGACATGGATGAATTAGAAAAAAGTAGAATGGGGGTGATTTTTAGAAATCATTTTATGACCTCATGCTTTCTCTTTCTCTCGTTTCTTCAGTCGACCAGGCTTTCTCCCTCCCTCTTTGCCGATTATTCATTCATTCATTCATTCATTCCGGCATTCATTCATTCATTCATTCAGCACTTACTAACTGCAATATTAAATAAACGTGACAGTAAAAAAACCCGATAATAATGCAGGCAAATGTGAATTTCAGAAATACGTGAACACTGATTTGAAAAAAAAAAATTTCAGAGGTTTGTGAATCGGAATAGAACGCCTTAAAAATTTAAGGTAATCATCCCTTTAACTGTGAAACAACTTGACTTCAAAGTTAATTGTTAAATTGCAACAACATACTGGCCAGAACCCATTATTCGAGACTTACCTGGACATTTCTGTACGTTGCACATACGCCATTCTTCCCGGTTCCCCACACACTCACGACCATGTCTGATTGGTGAAGGTCGGTCACATGACCTTTTCCGCGTCTGAATGCCACCATTGCAGTTGCTGGTGCAGGTACTCCACCCTGACCAGAGCGACCACTGGCCGTCTACTGGGATTACTGTCAGGAGATACAAACAATCGTAGAGAATGATATTTGGAGGGGATGATGGTGTGGTGATTCTGCTCGAGTCAAAGACCCTTGAAGGTTAGTCAGTGAACTAATGTTGATACTATGCACTCTGGCTCACATACAAGTCATTAATTTACTTACTCACTCACCTACAAACTCACTCATTCACACACTCTCACTCATTCACTCACACTCACTCATTCACTCATTCACTCATTCACTCACTCACTCACTCACTCACTCACTCACTCACTCACCCACCCACTCACTCATCTTATCTCTCTCAATCCTACTCACACAGAAATGACTGTGTTCCTTCATTCTCTCACACAACTAAATCTCAACCGTTTATTCCTTTACCCACGAACAGTTCCACAACTTACAGGGACAAGAAGGCAACTCATTGCACAAAACCTCTTCTGTGTCATCCCCCATGCAGACTCTCCCTCCAAACTTAGGAGGAGGGCTCCCGCACTGCCTCGACCGTTGTTTCATGGCAAAGCCACAGGTATGAGTACACGCTGACCACGCTGACCACTCAGTCCAGGCTCCGTGGACTGTGGAGAGAAATGTGAATGTGTTAAAATTTTCAGTGCTTGGCAAAGTTTTCCCAAATTTCCCTATTTATTATACAAAATAAATATCGTGGCTTCATGAAACCTCTTTCCTAAAATGGACTCGAACCCAAAAATGCCAAAATATTATAAAAACCACAGAAAAAAAAAAGGCGATAGCCGACATATTGAACAGTTTCTGTCTTCTCTTT
Source organism: Onchidella celtica (assembly GCA_963931925.1). NCBI lineage: Eukaryota > Metazoa > Mollusca > Gastropoda > Systellommatophora > Onchidiidae > Onchidella > Onchidella celtica. The sequence goes on from OZ007582.1 coordinate 45,014,775, forward strand.
TAGTTTGCATTGTATAGTTTGGGTATTATTTCTTACGCGGGGCTTGGCTACATAGAACTTTTTTTCTTTTTGCCCAATTTTGGCATTGCCAAAAATGAACAACAGATTTGATGCTGGATTCAATGTAATGTATTATATAATACAATAATTATCTTGTAGAGCGTTCAAATCCACAAAATATGGTTAGCTTTAAAGCGCTGAAGTAAAATTAGAAACGGGATTGACGTAAGATAAATTCATCGTGCTCACACTCATGCAGATGAACAAAACTTAGTCTACTCACACAGAATTTAAAGAAGATAGATAAGAGGTAATAGATAAATTAAGTAAAAAAAAAAAAAAGACATCCCAGACATTGGGAGTGTATCAGTATCCATACAGTTTTGAAAAATAATGATTCATCTCCTGTTACTTATTCTGTCCATGATGTTGATTTTGTCATGAGCGACATGAAAATTAAACAACGACAACAACAACAACAACAACGACAACAACAACAACAAAAAGCAAAAAAAAAAATAACAAAAAAACAACAACAACTGCACCTTCATCCTCACAGTATTAACAACTACAATTAAAACCAGTCAGATTCTGGGAAATCAGATAAAGAATTTCCTACCCCTGAATATTTATGAAATATTCCAGTAGATAATAATAACAACAATAATAGTAACCATAATTTAACGATAATAATAATAATGAAGATCATTTATACCGCGTCAAATCAAAAAAAAAATGCTTCAGGCGCTTTACAGGAAATCTTGTCTTCTCCACATGCACCCCCTCTCTCTCTCTATCTCTCGTTTTCAATATTTTTCTCTCTCTCACGCATAATCTATTGCTAGAGATATACACATAACATAGGATCATAGGATTAAATAAATTTTTAATTATAAAGGCAATGCTGCATACAACAAGTAAAGGGATTATAAGATAAAGAATTCTGTTTACCTGTACAATTTGTGACCTGCATGCTGGGCCCACGGCATTGACGGCCGTTGTGGGCGGGCAGAGGTCGATTGCATGTCCTTGACCTACAAAAGCAGTAGTCAACCATGCGGTCAAGGCCGACTTGACTACAAGCGCCCCAGTCGGACCAAGCTGACCAACCGCCGTCCACTGGGGATATACAACAATATGAAACGTGAAGAAACCACGACCATTTTGGACAACGCAGAAACAGCTGGGACACGTGGGGAGGGTGAATGACAATAGATGGACAAAACGCTGCACTGAATGGCAGACAAGGACAGGAAAGAGAACAAGAGGACAACCAGGAAGAAGATGGAAGGAGGAGATTACACAGAGAGGAGGAACAACATGGATGAGGAAAACAACAGACAGAAGAGAATGGGAAGCATTGCCGGAGGGGGGGGGGCTACATCCTGCAGTGGGTGGACAACGCCTAGAAGAAGAAGAAGAAGAAACAGCTTACAGATAAGGGGTGAAACAGACCAAAGGCTGGTGTATGCAGTGGCTGTTGTGTTAGTGTAAAGCAAAATTTATGGGTGGCCAGCCACCAGTCTGGCGCCTACACCAGTGTGGTCTGTTTCACCCCTTAGGGATAGACCAAGATTTGATACAAGCCAATTGTTTTAAAGGAATGTTATAGACCCATCCATTCAGCTAACCACCCACTCATATAACCAACCAACCAGCAAACCATTCCCTGCCCATCCACCAGTCCACCCAACCATTCAGCCAACCACCCGACCGACCAACCAACCAACCAACCAACCAATGAACCAACCAACCAACCAACCAACTACCCAGCCATCAAACCATCCACCCAACCATTCACCCATTCGATCGCAACCTTCTAATCTCATTCACCAACGATCGGGCCAGCCGGCAAGCCAGAGAGACAGCCAACCAAGAAACCTACGTACCAAGCAAGCAACACAGCCACCCCTTTAACTCTCTGTGTTCCAATTACCGATACATCAGTTCTTCCGCTGGTCACGTTTATGCCAATCACCGATGTATCGGTGCACAAGAATGCTGGGCTATTTTGTTTCGGGGAGAAAGAAAGCCGACTTTCTATTAATAGATGTTGCTGTAGTTAGTCTTCATTCATCTCTCCACTGTTTTCTTCCCATATTGACAAACATGGAAATATTCATAGCACACAAAGAGTTAATAATACAAGCAAGGGCCACCACTGATCAAAGCCACACTACACGCTTAAAACCCCTGGCACCAGTCTATTGACCTCACCTGGTAAATCCAGTACAGGACACTTGAGGTCGTCTTGCTCCCAGTCAGCGACATGGGGGTTGCCACCAGGGGCCCCCGTGCACCTCCCATTCAGCCAGCCGCAGTAAGGATCGTGAGCGTTAAGACACAAACTGTAGCGGAAAACACAGAAACAACAGTGAGTATTCATTTTTATTCAAGATCCTTCGTTCATTCTTTCTTTGGGAGTGTCCTTTTGTCTTCTGTTTCATTCATTACTTGGTAATTTGTTTATTAATCTATTAAGATATTTAGTTACTACCTCAGCCTTTCCCTTATTCAGTTATTTATTCCTCTTTGAACTCGTTTATTCCTTCAGTTGGACATTTGTTCATCTATTCATTCATTTATTTGTTCATTCGTTCGTTCATTCATTCAAAAGCGACCTCCATTCATTCATTGGAAATTCAGCTGCAAATAAAATTAGAATGTCAAGCAAGTTTTCACAATGGCAAAAGTTGTCAAATAGAAATGGAAACCATTCCCCCCCCCCCCCCCCCCCACTATTACTGGGGTCCATAAGACTAGTTCTTATACAGTCTCGCCCCTGTTGCTCAGTTAAACTCAGGAACAAACGTCCTTTAGAAAGGTATTCCATTTTTAGCATTGTATTACTATTATCGCTTAAGACACTCTTAACGAGCTAAGTATACGAGTAAGCTCACAAAACCAGAATTCTCTACGTATTTACACTAGCGTTACAAGACATAATTGTAAGTTTGTATTATTCTATAGTGTTTTTTTTTTTTTTTTAATGTTTTTGGGTGAAAACAGATGTTCTATAGGGCTGGAAGATGTCTTACCTCCTGGTAGTAAACCTACTGCATCTCTGGACTGGCATTTTAAGAATATCCCCTGAAGTGGAAATATACACCGCACCCTGTAGATTAAGATAGTATTGGGATGAGGAAGACGGGGTAAGTGGAACGCAGGTGTATGATGAATTGTTCAAATCAAAATGAAACAAAAATTAACAAAGAACTTAGATACATGAAAAACGCCAGCTTCAGTCACAAGAGAGGATATTATGGTTTTAGAGTCTGGATTCATCAAATGCGCACATTCACCCAATGTTGATTGTTTGTTTTGTTGGCTAGTGGCGCACAAAGTCACTGAGTTTTGCGTCAGGCAATCTAGTCCCGGTTTGGTGTTGCGTATTTTCATCTCATCTTCTTCTCGGTTGCTCTCGTCTGTAAGATGATCTCGAACTTGGCCCTAGCCTGCTTTTGTCGTCTTTCTCCAGGCATAGAGGCCGGCCGCGAGCTCTGACCACTGGCTTTGATTCATGCCGCAGGAGATGAGGGACTTTTTGAAAGTGTCCTCGCAGCGCTTTCGGGAAGCATCCCTGGTGCAGTAGCCAGTAGAGAACAACAACAATAAAGACATTACAAAAGAACAACAACTACATCAACAACAACAACAACAACAATAACAACAAAGCCAGACAAAATTGGAGACAAAAACGAGTACCAAACAGTGACGACAACAACAGCAGCCGGGGACAGTAACATCTATAATAACGACATCAACACCAATCTCACCTTTTCTGGTGAAATTTTCATATTTTTCACCGGCCGGGGATGACCATTGGCCACGATTTTGATCTCCTCTATCAAACAGGTGATGTTTGAATCAGGAATGCGCATCATTTTGCGCACCTTGCCGTCTTCTGTTGCTAAAAATAGCACGTCCACGATGTGGGTTTTCGTGGGTGCGTGGTCAACAACGATATGTGTCCACCTGGTAAACAGATAACAATGTTTCAAACTTGGTGGTTGCCAATACCTTAACTTTGAGATCACATGACATGCTCACAACTAAGTCCATCGGCGGCCATTTTTGTTTGGGCAAAACTTTTTTTTTCCCGATGTCGTGTTCACGAAACAAGTTGCCCAGTATGCACATTGGTGGAAAGTTCTAAAGTTGGGTTTTCATGTGTACGGAAACTGAAGTGGCGACGGAAACGTCAAAAATCCATCACGTAGTAATGAGAAAGAGTGTTTCTGTATGTACGGATATAACCTGAAAACATTCTTTCTATTTCAGTACTTGAAGAGTTTTTGACGTTTTCGTTTGCCGTTTACATAAATTCCCTACAGATGAAAACCCAGCTTTAGGAGGTTTAATGTCATTTCAAAAATAGTATCCCACCCACCGTTTTGGCCAACAAAAATGACATCGCCGGCCCCCTTACAGTGACCATTCATTGTCAAGAGCATGTACAAGAGAGGTGCTATCTCTAGTATTATCATAATGTGTTGTTTCTCTATGGTGATTGCTTAAGCTTTCTTCGACTCCCTTAGCGTGTGACTGTCAAGACAGAAATGTGGCTCCCTGGGTGGAAATTCCGCTCCAGATTTTTTGTGGGGGAGGGGGGGGTCGAAAAGGGTTGGGTTGGGTGGAAGGGAAAGTCAGTCAGTAGAAAACAACCCTCATCCCTCTGCTACTGCCAAACACGTCGTCCTCCACCCACAGCCCGTTCCAGGACTTTCCTTTCCAATAACGACTGAAGGAAGGGGATTTAGGGCCAAATACTTAGGCCTGCACTCTGTCAACTACTATAGTCCATTACAGAACCTGAACCTGCATAACTTCAGCTAATGAACTTGTTAAGCAGAAACATGTAATTATCAAATGGCGCACTAAATACGTGTTTGAGTCCATACATAGATTTGACTGGTAGACATTCTAAGTGTTCCATCATAATTTATGTTTCCTGTGTAAATAAAATGGCTCAATATTTGTGGGAGACAAAAAGCCAAGGGGCAGTAAGTGTTTAAAGAACCATTAAACATTAGTGAAGAAAACATTTCTGACCTCTCGTTCTCTCTCATGATTAGTGGACCGGTCTCCCTAGATAAGACGGCTCTGTCCATCAACTGATACTTCTTTGTGGCCAAGAATAGATCCTGGGATTTGTCAGAGGATCTCTTGCTACTGGAACTGTCTCGATCACACTGAAAGAAAAAGAACGCAAGTTGTGATTATAGACATGGAAGAGAGAGAGAGAGAGAGAGAGAGAGAGAGAGAGAGAGAGAGAGAGAGAGACAGACAGACAGACAGACAGACAGACAGACAGACAGACAGACAGAGACAGAGCGAAACCTATTCATTTGTTTAACTGTCGAATTTTGCTCAACAAGAAGGAACCGAAAATAAATCTTCCCACTGACACCCACCCCGTCCCTACAAACCGATTGAGTGTAATTGTAAAGTGGTTCAGAGTGAACAGGGAGAGAACAAGCCTACAATTAAGACACGATATAGTTATTCACTGAGTTTCTTCCCTTAGACACCAAATCCGCCATCTTGATCCTGGATTGAGTCAGCGCACTTCAAAATAAATCACTTTATAAATGATAGAATTTAGAAAATACACAACACTGACAATTTTCCTCGAAAAAACTAATATTACAAATGTTCATTGTACAAAACAGTGCCGTTCCGTCCAGCATTAGATGCACAACCATGGCAATAAATTCATACGGATTCACTGGAAATTTTCTAAAATGACAGTAGCTCTTTCTCTCATAATACAGAATCATGGCACGGTAAACATCCATTGTAATCACACACATTGATTCCTTCCTGTCCTTGCATGCTGTGACATGAATCCATCTTTGCTTGAATAAAGAGTCATATCAGCCACACATCAATCTCTAACCACACATGGTACTCTTTGTCATTGTCAAAACTCACCTTCCCCTGTACAAAGTTGTTATCATTCCTCAACCAAGCAGAGGACGGACTTTCCTGATACTTGAAAGGCCCATCAAACGCAAATTCAAAAGCTGATTTCTTGTACACACAGACAGCGGAGCCAGGGATGCTGTTCCTGCAAGATAGAAATAATTCATTGGTTTCTTCACTGAGGTTAAAATAGTCAAACTTTTAAATTTTGGTAGTGGACTGGAAATAGCTTTTTCCAAACCAAGGCACTGGTACACAACTGTGACAGATGGAGGCTTGTGGTGCGGCGACCCTGGAGAGTTCTGGAAGCAATGGGCGTGACCGCGAATGATTTGGACAGTATTGCCAAAACGCATTTTTTCTTTTTCGTGGGGGGGGGGGGGGAGGGGGGGTGTGATCAATATGAATCCAGTTTTGTGAAACATTATTAAGACCATTCATCAAGATGAAGGATCCAAGTGTCCAACGCGCTAAATCTAATCCTATCCAACCTCAAAACTTTCCGAAAGGTGAATTTATATATGTTTTGAGCACACTGTAGTTACATTAGAGAAGATTCCCAGGCACCCGTCTGGCCATCGATAGGTTTAAGTCTCAAAACCATCCCGAGAAACCCTATAAGGCTGAGCCTCTCCCCAGACGAGATTGGATCATACTGCATCTCTCATTCAGGCCAAGCACTCAAAACGGCTGGACCATTCTGCCGTTTTTTGGAAAGAACCTTATTCGCCAAATATAGATCAAATTCAATTCTTACCGTCGTTTTATAGAATGAAATACGCTGTACTTTTCTATCTGGGTTAAAGTTGAAGAGTGTTTTTCCAAAACCAAGTAAGCTAAATTTTGCATGACTTATGACCCCTTTCAGATAGGGCCTAGTCGTTCAAAATTTGTGTAAGGAGCGGTGTAAGTGTTCAATTAAATCGTGGTATGTCCCATCTCTATTGTCAGATAAAGTCAGAAAAATAGAACAAGAAAAAGTGAGGTGTAAATGCCAAGGGCAGCGAACCGCCTGAAATAAAGACCTAAACACAGGATTGTATTAATTTCATCAAGCTAGAAAATACACAGAATCTGCTCAGTGTGCTAGTAAGGTCCAGAGAGAAGAAGATGACAGCATTGACTATTGCCTATTTAATTTCTTCATTAAAGTAATCTTGTCCTTGCACTTACTGTGGTGTAGAGAAGACAGCGTACACCAGCTCTGTGTCCTCCGAGAAGAAAGTACTCTGTAGTTCGTCAAAGTAGAAAGGGAAGCTACCAGGTAAGGAACAGTTCAGCCTGGCCTTGTGGAAAGTTGTCCAGATGTTGGCCAGTGCGTAAGCTCCGCCTTTGTCATTCTGTTACAGACAAGTATACAAAGACAAAAGCCGTTGCCATTCTGTTACAGACAAGTATACAAAGACAAAAGCCGTTGCCATTCTGTTACAGACAAGTATACAAAGACAAAAGCCGTTATGTATTTATTGAAAAGTGTCGACGATCACAACATTGTACACGACTAGTCGTCGCTTGGGCTTTTCCTAATAATCTTGTTTATTTTTCCATCATTACTGACGCTAAGACTCTACAATGTTTAAAATAACTCTTGGAGGGGTTGGGGGGGAATTATATCATAAAAATATCCAGTACTCTTCAATAATTGTCGGTTTGGGGGGGGGGGGGGATCCATCAAAATGAAAAACGAAGAAGATTACAAACCTATACTGTGCAATCACATTGTGGTCAGTGGAGACGAAAATACTCACTAACTGGCCTTAAAACTAAAGTAATCTGAAATGGAAGTAATGTGAATTGCTGTATGCGCGTTGAAAATTTTACTGACCTTAATACCCCTCACCCCCCCCCCCCCACCCCCCTCCGGCTCACCCAACCTCCATGTCTATGTTTTTTCCCCGCAGGGTTACGAAGTCTGGGAACTCAGTTCTGTGATGGTACGATGCAATGTCTTACTGCCTTGTAAGCTCCAGTTGACAATGGGATAACTTCCGACCACCTGTACCGTGACACACAGACAGCAATAAATGCCTGACGTACTCGTATTGACAAAACCCTGCAACAGCACCACGACACACAACTGCACTCACCTTGCACACTCGTGCTACTCTGGAGTAAACTCTCTGAAAACAGAAAGAAGGAAAGGAAAAGAAACGAATAAATATTATTTCTGACATGATTATGGTGACGTAGATAACTGGATTTTAAAGGAAACTGACAAAGTCTTGATTGAACATCATTACCGCTTTGACATTTTGAACACAAACTTCTTTCGAATAAGTAAATACATAAACAAATAAATAAATAACTAAACAACGTGCCTGCTCCAGTTGTAACTGGGCTGCAGTGGCACAAAGGCAAATTTCCCAAATCGGATTAAAGTAGTATACAAAATACAAAATACAAATAAAGAAATGAATAAAAAAAAAAATAATTAAATAACCAAATGTATTTCCCAAACTCATTTATGTACACTGACCATGTAGTTTCTTTGAACTGTGTGGTTTTGATGTTGAAGAGTAGAGGTTACCATGACCTGTTCGTACCTTTTTATTTTGCTTAATGAACGAAAACTGTGACAAAAAAAAGGGTACTTTTGATATCTGTCGATACTGGCAGCGACACGGTATTATTGGAAGGATACGAGGGCGCGTCACAACTGATGCAGGAAAAACTGTATTAAGATACACGAGAATGACACTTTATTTCGCTCATGATGAGGCATGAGGCACTGGAGATTGACGAGCTGAAGACTCAGGAACATTCTGATTGTAGCTTGAGATTGTTGCAACAAAAATAGAATGATGTAATTTGCAAAAAGAAAGACAAAAAGAAAAAGAAAAACTACGGGGGAACATTATCAGGCAGGACTTTGTGCAGTCCCTCTCCAAGCAGTTTACGTACAAGAGAGAATAAAATAGCTGCGTAATTAAAAGATTTAGAAATGCTTTTTGATGCTTTGTTTATGTATTTATATAAATGTTGGCTGGTGCCCGAGGTTAAAAGATTTAGAAATGCTTTTTGATGCTTTGTTTATGTATTTATATAAATGTTGGCTGGTGCCCGAGGTTAAAAGATTTAGAAATGCTTTTTGATGCTTTGTTTATGTATTTATATAAATGTTGGCTGGTGCCCGAGGTTAAAAGATTTAGAAATGCTTTTTGATGCTTTGTTTATGTATTTATATAAATGTTGGCTGGTGCCCGAGGTTAAAAGATTTAGAAATGCTTTTTGATGCTTTGTTTATGTATTTATATAAATGTTGGCTGGTGCCCGAGGTTAAAAGATTTAGAAATGCTTTTTGATGCTTTGTTTATGTATTTATATAAATGTTGGCTGGTGCCCGAGGTTAAAAGATTTAGAAATGCTTTTTGATGCTTTGTTTATGTATTTATATAAATGTTGGCTGGTGCCCGAGGTTAAAAGATTTAGAAATGCTTTTTGATGCTTTGTTTATGTATTTATATAAATGTTGGCTGGTGCCCGAGGTTAAAAGATTTAGAAATGCTTTTTGATGCTTTGTTTATGTATTTATGAATGTTGGCTGGTGCCCCAGGTCTCATTGAAGCGCAATGTGTGACGTCGCCATCCAACCAACCAACCGAACAAAATCGATTGGCGCCCCTAGGCGTAGATACAGTATAGAACTAGATCTAAGCACTTCATTTACGAGTATAAGGCGTAGGTACGCTTTCCGTTAAGCAAATTATAAACGTACACAGTTTTTTAATACCCAACCACAGCCACTGATATTCAGCGGAATACGTTTGAGTGCAGAAACATACCTTGCATGAGCCAGCGGTTTCCAGTTCGAGTTTGAGTTTGGTTTAACGACGCTTCGGCGCGGTCACTGGCATTTTGCACCTTTCACGTTTATTTGGGTACATTACTATAACCTGATTTTCTGAAATATATATCAGAACTTTTCAGAGGTGTTGAGACCACCTTGCCACCACGCAACGCATTTTTTATCAATAGCGTTTTTGGCGCAGGAAGTACAACGAACTGCACAGAGGCGGCAGCTGTGATCATTTTAACATTAATTTGCTTAGACAACGGGCCCGATTATTTTACTAATTATCCCTTGAATACAAATCTAACGAGAACAGGCCTGTTTAAATTTAACATTACTATGTTTATTTGTACAGCGCAGAACCGTCTCAACACATGGGGACAATCTGCAATTGCCCAAGGGCCCTAAGGGTTTAGGAGGCCCCATGCATGTGCGGGGTCTCTGAGTATTTGCGTAGGGGGCGGGCCACAGCCTATTGCTACGCCCAGGGGCCCACAAAGATCTTACGACGACCCTGGTACAGCGGTTCTCAGAGGTCTATTTTCACTAAATCGAGCTGCCACCCAGAAATGAGACACGAAAACTGTGTTTACGCGCAGCAAACACAAGAAATACAGAGGCTGCTGCAGCTGTCGGTCTCCAGCTTAATCTATTTTTGTAGACAGAAAGAATAATTATTATTGCGGTAATTCTTTCGTTATTTTACCTGGAATGTTTTAAATTCTCACTCCCCGAAAAAAATGTTTCCACATAGTTACGTCCGTGGCGTGAGGGCCTGGGTTTGAAAAAGATAAAAAAAGCAGAAAGAAAACGAATCGACCGCACAGAATATTGTCAAATTAAACTGATTTACATAATATTATGACAGTTTTTTTTTTAAGACTTTGAAAAGAAAGATCGGGGGGGGGGGGGGTCCTTCAGTTAGGCCTAGAATAGACTAAGCCTGTGCGCGTATCAGCTGATTTTGATGTGCCAACTAATAGGGTCGGTAGTTACGTCATGACTTTTAGTCTGAATGACATATCCCTTGAGTTGGCTGGTTCTCGAGATCTCACGGGAACTAAAAATCGTGACGTCATCATCCCACCAGTCGCCCGGCCGGTCAAACCCGGCTGATGAGCGCCTAGGCTATGATTTAGGTCAGGTGTTGCGATCACCTTGCCATCGTGCAACGTATTTTTATCAATAGCGTTTTTTTGGGTGCAGGAAGTACAACGAACTGCACAGAGGCGGCGGCAGCTGTGATCGTTAATTTGCTCAGAAAACTGTCCTGATTATTTTACTAATTATCTCTTGAGGAACTGAAACTCCCAATCGTACTAAGCAGTGATGGCACTTAATTAGCGACATGTGGCCCTTTGGAATGTGCGTATTCATTCCACTTTCAGAATGTTGGAGATCGAAGACTTCAAAGTGATTAAATTAATAAATAGTAATAGTAATGATGATGATTCTACAACTACTACTATTACCACTACTACTACTACTGCTACTACTACTACCACCACCACCAACACCACCACTACTACTACTACTACTACTACTCCTACTACTACTATTACTACTACTACTACCAGAATAATAATGATCTTATTATACGGGAAGTAAGGCCTTAATGTAATAATGAAAGGCTCCTTCGCTGAGCCTTAAACCCTACAAGACATCATTATTACGCATAGAAAGACGTAAAAGTGTAAGTGGGCACAATTTAAAAGGTCTTGAAGTTGGCTGTAGTTTCCAAACTTTCGCTGATTTTGAGACACAACTGAAGAGAAAAAAGTGTTCCGACTTTTTGAGTCGGAAAAAAGACAAATTGTTTTCGAGTACAATTAAGAAAAGTATGACCGGAAATTTCGTTTTGCGCCTCAGTTTACACAATGGTGATCGAAACTCAATTTTAAAAAATCACAATTATTTTTCGCTGTGTATTCCCCGAGTTAGCGTGCCAACTAGTGACAGTATAAAATACGTTAGCTCAAAATGGGACAAAGGGGCAAGGTGCTCGCCTCTCATGCCAAGGGTCCCGGGTTCTAAACCCGGGCAGTGCAGGCATGTTGGAAATTGGATTTTTCTCATATTTTCAAGTCCCTGGTCCTATTTGGGGATAGGATCGAGTACCTAGTCTTCTCAGATAAGGACGAAAAAATTCGGAGGGCCCGTGTGCACGTTGCGCACGTTAAAGATACCTTGGCAGTTGGAAATCGTAAAGAGCAGGCCGAAAGGCCGCTGCCCGGGCAAAACTGAAAATTGAAATTAGTAGATTAAAATTTATCCATATCACCCCCCCCCCCCGCCAGAATTTATTATTCATTATTAAATATATATTGTTATTAATAAATATTCAAATAGTATTTGAGTTGTGTGTTGTGTGAACTGCTGTGAGTTGTGAACTGTTGTGAGTTGTGAACTGCGCCTAACAGGCTGCGTTACAATTTGCTCTGAGATAGAGAGAGAGAGTGAGCGAGACAGGGAGAGAGAAAGAAGCAGTGCAGTGTGTTGAGCGCTTCGCAGGCAGCTCCATTCTGCTCTGTGGTTGACATGTTGTTTCTGTAAAGCGCAAAGAGCATTTTAAATGGATATGCGCTATACAAATGCGATACATTACATTATTACATTAAAATTACTTCAGGTCACCACAACCAAATACAAAATATTTTTTCCTCAAAAGTATGAATTTTGTATTAGACGCAGTGCATTTTGATTTTCGCCTTCGCACTTATTGTCAGCCTGTTATATAGTAGGAATCTGATCTGTCCAGACGTTTTCTGAAATAGCAAAAGGCAATAAATCTTCCCACCCCGAACTGTCAAGAGTTGCCTTTTCCTGCACGTGCAAGCTCCTGGCTGTCTTCCCACTTCTGGTGGAAATATTCCAAATTTGTGACCCAGACCCTGGCAAAATTCTAATTTATTTTGAAGATAACGTAGCCGAGAATCGTGTGTAGTTCCTGTTCTGGTTTGCTTTGTTTTGTGGGGGTGGGGGGGGGGGTGGGGGTGGGGGTGGGGGGTTAGGCTCAACACGCACCCAGTCAAGCCTCGGTTTGGTGAACTACACAGCCTCACGGGAACTCGCGCACTCTTGAGACAGTAACATAATTATCTGTCTGGTTAGCCGATTCAAAGGAATTTCAAGACCGAGTCAAAACCGACGCGAAATAGACTGAACTCAGTACACGACTGGCTTTAGAAGACAAACCTCAACACACACACACACACACACACACACACTCACCGACACAAACACGTACACACAGGCAATTATTCTGACATGGACAGGCAGCGCATCTAGTCGTTAGGCCCCGCGCGCACTATGTTAAAATTAACCAACCGTTCAATGCAAGTAATCTTTCGCGCGGCGTGCAGCACGGTAAATTCTTTGCCAAGCAAGCAAAAATCTGCGTTTGCACGCCGTGCAGCAGGCGAAACGGGATAGTGCGCGCGGCCCTTTACTGAAGAAGGGCCAACCAAACCTACAAGTTGATTTAACGTAGATTTATCATATTTACAAAATTCATATTACAGACAGACAGACATACCTTACAGTACGAGCCTTTTTCTCTTAGATTTTTAATTTCACTTTTATTGTATTTAATCTATCAGAATTTGAAAGTTGAAAAGTGACCCAAAGTAAGAGAGCAAAAAAAAAAAACGCCGTGAAAGACACAAAATGGCCGTTTTCGTGCCAACTCGCTGTTAAACAAAAATTCACACTCAAACTAAACATTTGGAATAAACCCCCCCCAAGAACGAGATTTAAACGTCGGATATTTCGAGCCTAGGCCAAACATTCTAATCACCAGAGCGCTGCACCGGCATGACCCCACCAGGTCACTAACGGGTAAGTACCTTAACAGTTCAGCAAGAAATCACTTCTGTTGAACCCCCCCCCCCCCACTCCTGAGCAGGACACGGACATGGAATATCTCTCACCCGAGCCAAGTGCTCTAACCACTAGGCCAGTGTGGCACCGGCATGTCCAAGTCTCTATGGCTATGAAATTAACCCTATCAAGACCAGCACACACAAATACTTACTTTGCCGCAGTTGATATACTCCACGGCCGTTTCCCGGTAGAAGAAATAGACAAAGTTGTCAATCTCATAGGCGGAGACAAAGTTGGGCTCTGGAAACAAAGAAAACCGATAATTAATAAACAATAGAAAAAATGGTAGTAGTGGTACTAGTTTTAACAATAATAGTAGCTTGGAGTAGCAACAGCAGCAGCAAACAGCAGCAGTAGTAGTAATAGTAAGTTGCAGTAGTAGTAACAGCACTGTAGTACTGCAGTAATAGTAGTAGCAGCACTGTAGTTGTGTTAATATTAGTAGAAGTAGTGGTAATAGTAGTAGTAGTCATAGTAGTAGCAGCAGTAGTAGTTGTAGTAGTAGAAGTAGTGGTAGCAGTAGTAGCAGAAGTAGTTGTAGTAGTAGTAGCGTAGTAGTAGTTGCAATAGTAGAAGTAGTGGTAGTAGTAGCAGCAGCAGTAGTAGTTGTAGTAGTAGAAGTAGTGGTAGTAGTAGTAGCGCAGTAGTAGTTGTAGTAGTAGAAATAGTGGTAGTAATAGTAGCAGCAGTAGTAGTTGTAGTAGTTGTAGTAGTACTAGCGTAGTAGTAGTTGTAGTAGTAGAAGTAGTGGTAGTAGTAGTAGCAGCAGTAGTAGTTGTAGTAATAGAAGTAGTGGTAATAGTAGTAGCAGCAGTAGTAGTTGTAGTAGTAGAAGTAGTGGTAGTAGTAGTAGCAGCAGTAGTAGTTGTAGAAGTAGTGGTAGTAGAGTAGCGCAGTAGTATTTGTAGTAGTTGAAGTAGTGGTAGTAATAGTAGCAGCAGTAGTAGTTGTAGTAGTTGAAGTAGTGGTAGTAGTAGTAGCGCAGTAGTAGTTGTAGTAGTAGAAGTAGTGGTAGTAGTAGTAGCAGCAGTAGTAGTTGTAGTAGTAGAAGTAGTGGTAGTAGTAGTAACAGCAGTAGTAGTTGTAGAAGTAGTGGTAGTAGTAGTAGCGCAGTAGTAGTTATAGTAGTAGAAGTAGTGGTAGCAGTAGTAGCGCAGTAGTAGTTGTAGTAGTAGAAGTAGTGGTAGTAGTAGTAGCAGCAGTAGTAGTTGTAGTAGTTGAAGTAGTGGTAGTAGTAGCGCAGTAGTAGTTGTAGTTGTAGAAGTAGTGGTAGTAGTAATAGCGCAGCAGTAGTTGTAGTAGTAGAAGTATTGGTAGTAGTAGTAGCGCAGTAGTAGTTGTAGTAGTTGAAGTAGTGGTAGTAGTAGTAGCAGCAGTAGTTGTAGTAGTAGTTGAAGTAGTGGTAGTAGTAGTAGCGCAGTAGTAGTTGTAGTAGAAGAAGTAGTGGTAGTAGTAGTAGCAGCAGTAGTAGTTGTAGTAGTAGAAGTAATGGTAGTAGTAGTAGCAGCAGTAGTAGTTGTAGAAGTAGTGGTAGTAGTAGTAGCGCAGTAGTAGTTGTAGTAGTAGAAGTAGTGGTAGTAGTAGTAGCGCAGTAGTAGTTGTAGTAGTTGAAGTAGTGGTAGTAGTAGTAACAGCAGTAGTAGTTGTAGAAGTAGTGGTAGTAGTAGTAGCGCAGTAGTGTTGTAGTAGTTGAAGTAGTGGTAGTAGTAGTATCGCAGTAGTAGTTGTAGTAGTAGAAGTAGTGGTAGTAGTAGTAGCAGCAGCAGTAGTTGTAGTAGTTGAAATAGTGGTAGTAGTAGCGCAGTAGTAGTGTTAGTAGTAGAAGTAGTGGTAGTAGTATTAGCAGCAGTAGTAGTTGTAGAAGTAGTGGTAGTAGTAGTAGCGCAGTAGTAGTTGTAGTAGTAGAAGTAGTGGTAGTAGTAGTAGCGCAGTAGTAGTTGTAGTAGTTGAAGTAGTGGTAGTAGTAGTAACAGCAGTAGTAGTTGTAGAAGTAGTGGTAGTAGTAGTAGCGCAGTAGTGTTGTAGTAGTTGAAGTAGTGGTAGTAGTAGTAGCGCAGTAGTAGTTGTAGTAGTAGAAGTAGTGGTAGTAGTAGTAGCAGCAGCAGTAGTTGTAGTAGTTGAAATAGTGGTAGTAGTAGCGCAGTAGTAGTGTTAGTAGTAGAAGTAGTGGTAGTAGTATTAGCAGCAGTAGTAGTTGTAGAAGTAGTGGTAGTAGTAGTAGCGCAGTAGTAGTTGTAGTAGTAGAAGTAGTGGTAGTAGTAGTAGCGCAGTAGTAGTTGTAGTAGTTGAAGAAGTGGTATTAGTAGTAGCAGCAGTAGTAGTTGTAGTCGTAGAAGTAGTGGTAGTAGTAGTAGCAGCAGTAGTAGTTGTAGAAGCAGTGGTAGTAGTAGTAGCGCAGTAGTAGTTGTAGTAGTAGAAGTAGTGGTAGTAGTAGTAGGGCAGTAGTAGTTGTAGTAGTTGAAGTAGTAGTAGTAGTAGTAGCGCAGTAGTAGTGATAGTAACAGCAGTAGTAGTTGTAGTAGTCGAGGTAGTGGTAGTAGTAGTAGCGCAGTATTAGTTGTAGTAGTAGCAGCAGTGGGAGTCGTAGGGAAAAATTTTGCAGTAAAAGTAACAATAATAGTAATTGTAGTAGCAACAGTAGCAGTAGTAGTATAGTAGTGGTAGTAGCAGTAGCAGCAATGGTACTCGTTGTCTCTGTTGCCGTCGTTATGGTAGTACGTGTTGTGCTTGTAGCAGTGAAAACATTATCAATGGCAGTGTTGAAAGAGAAATAGAAAAAAAAGAAAACGAGCAGGCTGTGTAGAAATCGAAGTGACAGAAGTATAAGATGTGATAACACAAACTTAGCACACTGATGGTATGATAACCTCAAAGATGCAAGACCTCGGGTCTTGTTTGTTCTATCTCCATTCTCTGATAAACTGGAGATCTTTCGAAATGTAGAAAGGGTATACCAAATGCACAACTTGACACTTGTTTAAAAGCCGTTGTGGCACATATCAAGCTGTTTCACAGTTCCGATTTATTCTAATCCTTATCATAATACTAACGCCGCAAACGTTCATTGTCGAATTTCTCAGCTGTGCAAAAAGTGGAGTTGGAATAAACAAGGTCTAAGGTCGGGATGACAAGATGGAGAAAAGGACGAGGTACTAATGACAAGGAAGAAAACATTGGAGGAAGGTGACCTAGAAAAAGAGAATGTCCATTCAATTAACTGTTCGTTCCACCTGAACCCGTTAGTCCCAAACTCTGACGTTCCTCAAGTAATGAGTTGACGTAACCGACACGCAAACTCAAGAAAATTTCTTCAGGAATTTGTCCTGGATTTAGAACGATTTCTTCACTCCTGGGGGTTTCAAACTAGGGGCCGACCCCCTCACCCCCACTCACCCAACCAACAACAACAACAACAACAACAACAACAACAACAACAACAACAACAACAACAACAACAACAACAACAACAACAACAACACCCTCCTCCTCCATTTTCTTTCTTCCTGTGTGCAGGCGGGAGTTCCTCCCCTAGGTGTCCGTTCCTCTCTCTCTCTCTCTCTCTCCCTTTACGTGTATGTGTGTGTGTGTGTGTGTGTAAATTAGAGAGACAGAGAGAGAGAAAAAAAAGAGAGAGATGGGAGAGAGAGAGAGAGAGAGAGAAAGAGAGAGGGGAGGGAGAAAGAGAGGGTGAGAGACGACAGAGAGAGAAAAACAGAAAGAGAGAGAGACAGAGAGAGAGAGAGAGAGAGACAGAGAGAGAGAGAGAGAAGGCGGGGGGGGGGGGGGTTAGAGAAAGAGTTATGTTACAGGTTATGGATGGTGGTGGTTTCAAATAGTAATCAAAGCTGTGAAAGGTAGTGAAGTAAAAACTCTTGAAAACCCTCTGCTGTACACAGCACCCTACAGCCTAACAACCAATTAAACCAGATTCCCTGCCACCAGAAATGCGGAACGTATTCATAGTCCGTGTTAATCACCCAAAATTGCTTGTTTGCAGACTGAAATGGAATGCTTTTGAACAAGTTATTTTCAACGACACTCGACTTGACTCTGGTTGATCTAATTTTGGACGGAAAAATGAAAATGAAGAGAAAAATAATGTAGCCTACTTCGTATATGCAGGGCAACCTGCTATAAATGATACGAACACTTTTTAAAGGGTAAAACTCAATAACACGACCCCAGTTCTTGTTTGTTCTATCTCCATTCAGTTCTTGTTTATTCTATCCCCATTCAGTTCTTGTTAGTTCTATCTCCATTCAGTTCTTGTTAGTTCTATCTCCATTCAGTTCTTGTTTGTTCTATCTCCATTCAGTTCTTGTTTGTTCTATCTCCATTCAGTTCTTGTTTGTTCTATCTCCATTCAGTTCTTGTTTGTTCTATCTTCATTCAGTTCTTGTTTGTTATATCTCCATTCAGTTCTTGTTACATCTATCTCCATTCAGTTCTTGTTAGTTCTATCTCCATTCAGTTCTTGTTAGTTCTATCTCCATTCAGTTCTTGTTAGTTCTATCTCCATTCAGTTCTTGTTTGTTCTATCTCCATTCAGTTCTTGTTTGTTCTATCTCCATTCAGTTCTTGTTTGTTCTATCTCCATTCAGTTCTTGTTTGTTCTATCTCCATTCAGTTCTTGTTTGTTCTATCTCCATTCAGTTCTTGTTTGTTCGATCTCCATTCAGTTCTTGTTTGTTCGATCTCCATTCAGTTCTTGTTTGTTCTATCTCCATTCAGTTCTTGTTTGTTCTATCTCCATTCAGTTCTTGTTTGTTCTATCTTCATTCAGTTCTTGTTTGTTATATCTCCATTCAGTTCTTGTTACATCTATCTCCATTCAGTTCTTGTTAGTTCTATCTCCATTCAGTTCTTGTTAGTTCTATCTCCATTCAGTTCTTGTTTGTTCTGTCTCCATTCAGTTCTTTTTTGTTATATCTCCATTCAGTTCTTGTTTGTTCTATCTCCATTCAGTTCTTGTTTATTCTATCTCCATTTAGTTCTAGTTTGTTCTATTTCCATTTACTGAAAAACTGGAGATATTTTAGTGTGTAGAAGCGGTATAAGTTACTGCACATTTTGACACTTGTTTAAAAGGCGTTGTGGCAATTATCAAGCTTTTTCAATTCACAGTAATTCCTTATCATGATACTAAACCGCACGCGTTGAACGTCGAATTTCTCACTTATGCGAAATGTGGAGTTGTAACAAACAAGAGCTAAGATTGCGATAATAAGGGTGGAAGCACACTGAATCAAGTTCATTCTACATCCGTTTTGATTCCGGACGCGAAGTTTCTCATCCGGCCAGCTGACTTAAGTCAGTTCTTAGGAGCCAAAAACAGTGGGAGAAGACGTGGCGGTCCTGTCCACAGCATCCGCTCCGCAATTTTTACGGAATATGACGTGTGGTAAAGTAAAACACTCTTTGCCTCTGCATACAAGCAAGAAAGAGAGAAAGAAAGAAAGAAAGACAAGAAAGGAAGTTAGAAAGAAAGAAAGAAAGAAAGAAAGAAAGAAAGAAAGAAAGAAAGAAAGACAAGAAAGGAAGTTAGAAAGAAAGAAAGAAAGAAAGAAAGAAAGAAAGAGAGAAAGAAAGAAAGAAAGAAAGACAAGAAAGGAAGTTAGAAAGAAAGAAAGAAAGAGAGAAAGAAAGAAAGAAAGAAAGACAAGAAAGGAAGTTAGAAAGAAAGAAAGAAAGAGAGAAAGAAAGAGAGAAAGAAAGAAAGAAAGAAAGACAAGAAAGGAAGTTAGAAAGAAAGAAAGAAAGAGAGAAAGAAAGAAAGAAAGAAAGACAAGAAAGGAAGTTAGAAAGAAAGAAAGAAAGAGAGAAAGAAAGAAAGAAAGAAAGACAAGAAAGGAAGTTAGAAAGAAAGAAACAGAGGAAGAAAGAAAGCAAAAATGAGAGAAAGAAAGAAAGAGAGGAAGAAAGAAAGCAAGAAAGAAAGAAAGAAAAACTTTGCAATCTTTAAAGAATTGACGCTAATTGCCAGCCAGCAAGGTATCTCTTCACAAGAACAACCTCTTGTCAAGAATTCTTTTCTTCACATGAAGAATAACAGGAGCAGAGCCTGCCTCTGTAAAGCGAGAAAGGCACAACAAAGAGAGGGGCATTTCAGTATAGAAAAAAGACAGTCAGACATCATCATTAATCCTCAGTTTGATGTTGCAAAAAACAAACAAACAAATACTATCAAAGATGCAAAACCGCACTGGAAATAGAAAACCAGAAGGAATAATTGGTCCAATTAACTAGGCTGTGTTTTGTTAACACAGTGAAGCTGTAGGAAGCCTTAAGCTGAATTTTCATGTGTACGGAAACGGAAACGGCAACAGTAGTGAAATAAAAGGAACGTTTTTATGCGCGCGGAAACGAAATTTCCGCACACATAGAAACATTCTTTCTTTTTACTACGTGGTGGATTCTTGACGTTTGCATTGCATTTTCCGTTTCCGTGCACATGGAAACACAGCTTAAGGGTTCTAAGTTACGCTTCCGCCAGTTGGAGATGACAATCTTTTGATAAAGAAAATGGCTTCTTAACCGGGAATCAGTAGCAAATTGACCCCAATTTGACCGACCTTTTGCCATTTTTTTAAAAGCCTATTTAAAACTTCTAAAATATAAAACATCTGATTTAAAAAAAACACTCATTTTAATTAAAAAATATAAATCTGATGACAAATTATACGTTTGACAACTACAAGGATAGGAAAAATAGGAATGTGGTCATCGGGACAGTAAAGTACAGGAACACAATGGTTCCTATCACGAAACTGTACATACAGGAAGAAAATAATTTTACAAGAAACGAAAGAAGCTACTTTACCTAACTGTACGTTTGAACTTGAATAATTATACCTTTAGTTATATAAACGAAATTTGGAAATATCACTGCACTTCTCCTTAATCAATAGAAAAAAGTAAAATTTCATCAAAGCGTTCATAGAATATTCATTTGATAAGAAGAAAGCCTTTATTTCCATGTGACTGTTGTAAGAGGCGAGTAGTCTAATTACAAAGCCATGCTTACAGAGAAAATACTTGTGTTCACTTTCAGCAATGGCTTATAATGTAAAATACTACAATATCCTTTGCAGAATACATCAAAAAATCAGGTTTGTGAAAGGGTCACGGAATGGCCAATCAAAACTCACCGTTCAGCCAATTAGAATTACGCTGCATTGTTCTAAGGATCTCGGAGGGGCCCGAGCGTCTGGTAATGGCTGGATCCCTGGCGCTGAAATCTATCACTGTCGCGGCGTAAATGTCCCCATTGGCTGCCATCAGCGCTGTGGCATTGTAGTCGGGGCTGAAGGGACAGACGCCCCGCCCATCCTCCGATCTGGTGATATGTGATAGGTTCTGGACCTGCAAACACACAATGTTGATTCGTTGATGATTGGTTGATTTGGATGATTGGTTGATTGGTAGATAAACACAAGGAGATGGATGTAAAAAATGATCAAGTTTTGAGAGCACAGAAGTTAATTTTACTTGACGCGAGTTCAAAGTAGGAGGATAGGTCAAGATTTATGTGTTAAGATAAATAATAATTATGCTCTTTGCAAAGGAAAAAAAGGGCTGAAAATAGATAGACAGACCGGCAGGCAGACAGACAGACAGACAGGCGTCTAGACAGGCAGGCAGACAGACAGACAACAGATAGATAGATAGATAGATAGACAGACAGACAGACAGACAGACAGACAGACAGACAGACAGACAGACAGACAGACAGACAGACAGACAGACAGACAGACAGATAGATAGATAGATAGATAGATAGATAGATAGATAGATAGATAGATAGATAGATAGATAGATAGATTGATAGATAGATAGATAGATAGATAGATAGATAGATAGATAGATAGATAGATAGATAGATAGATAGATAGATAGATAGATAGACAGATAAATAGATAGACAGCAGGTCTCAGAATCAGGCAGAAAGAAAGACATAAAATGCAAGGATGAATTACAACGCATTACAAGCCACCGTCAACTAATAAACGAACAAAAAAACTACAGCTCATTTTAAATGAGAGGAGAAAATGATGAAAACAATGCAATAATGCAAGACTGACTAGAAAATGATGAAAACTGCAATAATGCAAGACTGACTAGAAAATGATGAAAACAATGCAATAATGCAAGACTGACTAGAAAAAAAACAATAACTGACAGACATAAAGTAAGGAAATTGCGAGGGAGAACTTACATTCCTCCATGTACAGTGAGGATTGAAAGCATTTGTCCCACAGGTGAAAACTTTGTCGTTTTCCAGCAAAATGAGTACCCTCACAAAGTTGTGGCATGTTTCCTGTGGATACAGAATGAGACTCATTCACAGGTTATGAACATAGTATCGCTACCTTATCTAGAACTCCTGCGAGAGTATTCAAACAAATGCCGGATACTCCACCAACTATAAAAGATCAAATCACAACATTTAACAACCAGCAAATTTACTTGTTTGGAGCAGGGTGGGGTGTGAAGTGGTCATGGTGGTCTGCCGATGGCTCTAGATGGGGGTGTGGGAAGGGGGTAGATAGCAGTAGTAGGTTTGGGGAGAAAGAAGTGTGGGGGGGGGGGGTGTAAAATCTGCTGGTACAGGGCTGGGGAGGTTCTATTCCATAATGGGCCGACTAGCGGCCCTGTGTTGGTTAGTTAAGAGAATAGGGGGGTGAGATTAGATCTGTCGGGGTGGAGAGGGGCCGATAGCATCTCGCAGGCCGAGGTTGGCGAGCGCCCCTCCAGCTGTAAATCTGCTGGAGTAGGGCCCCGCCACCCCCCCGGGCCGCGATGTAGGATAAGGTGTTAGTAGTTAAACGGATGTTAGTGTGGGCGCCAACCCAGTGGCAAATGGGGAAATTTCAGATCTGAACACCGGTCCCTTTGGGGCCTTTATTTCATATTTAGCATTTAAAAAGCTAATAAATTAGGTATTAAATTAGTTAATAAATAAATAAAATGCCAGCGCCATCGTCACACCGTCATGGCCATCCCCTCATCCCCCCCCCCCCCCCACTTTTTTTTTTTTTAGTGTGAGACAAACAGTCACGTCCACAACCCCCCCCCTCCCCCCCTCCCCCCCCCTCCCCCAACAAAACATATGATAGTCTGTCTCCCTTGCCCATGGCAGGGGCGACAACAACTAAATAAACAAAGTAATTAAATAATTAAACACTTACCGCCCCTGATGTGGGGGATAAATCCTTCCAAGTTACGAGGATCCCCCACTACCCCCCCCCCCTCACCCATGATAGGAATCTCTACTCTCTCTGCCTTTTTTTTTTTTTTTCTCCTGGCGCCACCAAAGGAAAGAAGGAAGAAATAAAGCATAGAAGACACCCATAAGGGAGCCCTTTTGAGGGCTAGGAAAGATCGAAGGTCAAGGACCAGACACAAGAAACCAGGAAACACCAACAGGGAAAGGAGGCACAAATGCCCAGGGCAGCGACACCTCCAAAAATAAAGATCTCAATTCGTTTAACAACCAGCACAGCAACAACTACAACAATACAGGAAAATAACAACTACAACAATACAGGAAAATAACAACTATAACAATACAGGAAAATAACAACTACAACAATACAGGAAAATAACAACTACAACAATACAGGAAAATAACAACTACAATGTCACAAAGCGCAGGTGCAGACAATGGTACTGCAAATGCGGTTTGCAACCTTGGGATGTTCCGGCCTATGAGTGACTATAACACACCGATGGAAACAATTGCTTTACAGTTATACACACAATAAATTTATTGGGACACGTGGGATGGGGGCTTAATTAATGTTGGTAAAATGGTCTAAATAACGTGTCAGAAGAGATGGACAAATATTTCATACAGATATTATGACAATGATCAAATTCAAAAGATAATGCGTTTAACAACAGCTAAGATAATTACCCTGAAAGAAAAGGTTTCTGATTAATGCAATGAAACGACAATAAAATGGATTATAATATGTTACACTAAAACACAGATAAAAAGGTAATTGTATATCTCACTAGCTCTGCACTTAAAGAACGTTTCACACAGGATATATCTACACTCTTCCAATAATTACTCTAACTAAAATGTTACTTAAACTTGTCCTATATCTTGAATCTGTAAACTTGACGATGATGGTCCTAAACCGAAGAATGTCCGGTCTCTTGGGAAACT